>MU225679.1:256327-276671 GCA_018584345.1 Thuja plicata | reverse complement strand
ATCTAACCTAGATATTGGGGGACTAAGCTTCATTCTGAAGATAGTCCTAAAATCTCTATTTGACTATATTCTTTATGGACAGGTATCGGGGCAATCTAACCCTGACTCCTGAAGGTTGAGCCTCATTCTAGGGACAGCCTTGTGAAAGATGTCAATCTATTTAGGTATTGAGGCATTCTAACCCGGATCCCTGGGGATCAAGCTTCGTTCTGGAGATGATCCTCGAAAACTCTATTTGACCGATGTCTCGACAACCAAACCTAGACTTCGGAGAGTCAAGCTTTGTTCTGGAGATAGCTCTGAAATCTTCACCAATTGTTCAAATCTATTCTTTTGTGCTTCAGGCATCAGACAATTCTTTGAATCAATGCGCTGCTCTCACATCAATTCAAAGAGGGGAAAAATGTAACACCCCAAAATTGGCATCATGCAACCCTAACCAATTTTGTTGCATTTGTCAGTCTTCCAGATCATCAAAGTCCTATTGTACTAGGAAATTCTAAGTTTTTGACTGACTCTACTCGACCTAAGTGTCAAATGCAGAAAAACCTAAACCTGCAGTAATCATACATCATATTTAATTCCTAAATATCTATTGGCTAAACAAACCTTATGATCGAATTAATTTAATTAGAAATTCCTAGCACTTTAATTAAATTAAATTCACCCCTTTTAGCTAAAACACATGAAAGGGAATTAAATGATATTTAATTATTAAATAAAAATCCTCATTTCAATAATTGAATTTAATTATTCAGATAATTGAGAAAAATCTATTTATGAGGTCATATTTATTTAATTAATTGGATATTCTCTCAATAATCTTTCTTCTGTTCAGAAATAAAATCTTTGAATTAATTGTGCTTTAAAGAGAAAGAAAACAATTAAAATAAAATATAACATAATTAAATCAAGGAAGAAAATAGTTAAAGCAAAGAGAAAATAATTTATTGTATTATTTTAAATAAAGCTTTCTAATTTAAACTGGTTTTTCTATCTGTTTTATTTCAAAGAGAAAAGTTTCTATTCTGATCATCTCTGAATCTATAAAAGAACTCTCATTCCTCATTCAAAACCCTGACTCATTTTTCATGCATTGTTAGAATACTGAATTATTGTCACATTTCTTGATAATCTCGTATAGAGTAATTTCATTATTGCAATAAGATAGTTTCAATTTCTAGAATAATTGCATTGAAATCATGTCTTAGATTAATCTCACATCTTTCATTTCTTAGAATAATCTTGCATTGTATTGCATTCATGGAGAAAAATCCTTCATTCCTAGATTGGTCTATGGTTGTGAGACTCTCATTCTAAGAGCTATTTTGAAAACCCCGTCTGGATAGAAGGAAACAGGTCGAATCATGCAGGCAGACGAGATGAATAATCTCATATTCAGTCTTGTGTGTATCTGGTCAAGAAGGACTATGTTGAAGTGTATGGTGAGTTAACAAGGCCAAATTTACCACATACACTAATTGGATTCACTTTGTGGTGGGTTTTCATTCCCATGTATAATGTAGGATCTTGGTGAGTGTGTGTGTGTGTGTGTGTGTGTGTGTGTGTGTGTGTGTGTGTGTGTATCACAAAGAGGCTACTATTAGACATAGAGGATCAATTATAAGTCATGGGTTTTCATAGGCAAAAAACACTCCTAGAGGACATGGTTTATACAAAGAACCTTGTATGCCTTCATGGCATGGAATACATGGCCCCAGACATGACACTCTTAGGTATACAATGTATGCCAAGTTGCACACACATTGTATGCCCCTTCTCTAATGCATAATGTCTATTAATAACACTCAACAATGCTCTCTTGTGTGCCCTTTGTAATTATTCCTCTTCCATATACCATTCTTTGTTGTTGTTTGTATCCTCTCTATTTTATTTTTATGAGTTTTTATAATACCCCAAGGGTGATTACAAAAGTCACACACTTTCATAACTATAATAGCTTTTCAATTTTATGTTTTTTATCATAGTTTTATTTCATGGTAAAAAATCCTGCAACACATCTGATGGTCTCGTAAATCCTATATTAGGAATGTATGTCTTTGTGTGCTTAATTGTTGTAGCTAGTATTTTATTCTCCTAGGTCCAAAACACACATATTACTTAAGTTTACTTAGGGATCACAAGGGAATATTTCCATTTTAGGTAGTTTTATCACATTATCATTTTTCCACCTTAAGTGAGACTTCCACTTTCAGTGCACTTATCACTTTTCCAGATTTAGTGGACATATTATACAAATGTCTTTCCATATTGGAAGGTGATCCACCTTTAATGGACATGTGGTACATATATCTTTCCACTTTGGACGGTGATCCACCTTTAGTGGATATGTGACACTTTCACTTTTCCATGCTAGGTGGGTGATAAGTGGTGTCTTTATGAATTATGTCATAAGAATATGACACTTATGATTAAATTTTTCCTTCCTATGTCTCATCTTGGTCTATTTAACCAAGGGATGTCCTTTGTAATATTAAATTTAGTTAATTCAATCAATTTATCTAATTCAATTTACTCTATTGTATTCTTGGTGAGAATAAAGTTTTTTCTTGTCATATTATTATCTCTTATTATTTTGTTTTCCATTAGGCCTCTAGGTCTTGGGTGGCCATATTTGTAGCCAGACCTAACATGGCATCAGAGCTTGTTGAGTTTCAATTGATAGTCTTTTGAAAGATTTAAGTACATTTTTTGGTGGATTTTGAGGGGTCCTATTTTAGGCGTTATGTTGTAGGTCAAAATTGGAGCTTACTAGTGAAAATATGAGATCACTATTGGATTTAGGATGCCCAAAGGCCTCGAGATCACTTTTTTCTTCTAAATCAAACATCAATAGCTAAATCTACAAGCATTTGAAGTTTGGATGTGGTTAGTAGATCCAGGAGGTGCCTACAATTTTTGAGAAATTGGGGCCAAAATGGACTTTGCCATTGCTTTTAGAAATCCTAAATTAGCTAAGATCGAATGACAAATTGTCGAAATTGGATCACTTTAACTAGAGGCCTTAAAAACATGTTACCTTCCATAGTGGTATGAGCATCATAATTACAATATGATTTTTATTTTTTACAAAAAAGAAATATTTCTTTGTAATGTTTTATTTATTTCCAAAAAAAAATGTAGGAATAATGTCAGAATTTAGGATCTTAGGATAATAATCATTATAAACAAGATATAAAATAAATAAGATTAGAATCATACAACCCTAAATGGACACATTAAACAAGGTATATATGGGGAAACCCCTTCTGGGTAAAGAACTCCATAAATGCATTAGTTTATTAAAACACTTAAAAATATAGTTTTTCATAACTAGATTGAAACTACAATACTTCTCCTTATTTCAACATTGTCCATAATGCATGTTGTGCATAGTGATATAACTCACTATAAAATCATATAATTCAATTTCTCTTGAATGAGAGAGAGCCTCCTTAAATATAGGAGCAAGGGTGGCTTCATTAGACACTCCTTTTCAATAACCCTCATTCATAAATAATCAATAGTTTAATAGTTATTAGGTTATAACTATTACAAATGGGATATTTTTATAAAAAAATATAATTAAATAAGGTTTTATAACCTTATATTAGGACAATGTATAATTGTTATGTGGGTGTGGCCCTAAATTAACATTATGTTCTAATAGTCTGCCTTAATGAAATAAGGGGCGACACATGTCAATTTCCATAATAAAGAAAAAAATTAAGTACCCCAATAATGTAGGTCTCCTTTGACAGTGATAAATATGTCCACAAACATGTGTCAACATGAAGATCATGAAGATCCTTTGATTCTCATTTCAGTCAAAAAAGATCTTATTCTTTTCAACATTCAAATTTAACTGGGATTCTCGTGATGCCTCCCGTGACGCCTCACGTGAAGTCTCCTACTTCTACTCTTGCATCTGCTCTGCGACTGTTCCTCCTGCTCTAGCCATTCCCTCGTCATTCCCTCCTGCTTCTACTGAGCCTTGAATGGCATGTGAGGGAGGTGGAGTTGTTCCTCCTGCGGCTACTGTTGTTAGGTTTACTGTGGCCAAGCCTATTTTTGAGGCTAGGGTTGCAGTTGATGGATCTTCTTCTTTGGAAAATGCTCTTGCTTTTGGGGCTTCTAATTATAGAGGGGCTACTCAGAGGTCTTCTGTGGGGCATGTTCCTTTCCTTGTGGCTTCCCCCATCACTCTTTCCTTTGGGGAGGAAACGATTGAGGAAATAAAAAATTCTTCGTCTACCTTTTCCAACCAAGCGGTTATTTGCATATTTAGGGGCTTTTGGCCAAGCTTCCCTGAACTTCATGCATGGATTTCCAAATGCTGGGAACCCATTATTACTGGTATGGTTCAATCTTCCCCCTAGCTAAGGGTTTTTTTGTTGCCAAATTTGACAGTTTGGAGGATAGGAATCGCATTCTTTGAAGCCATTTTTTTAGCTGGGATGATCGCTATGTGCTTATGGTTAAACCCTAGCATGAGGATTTCAAACCTTCTTTTGATACCTTTAACAAGATGCCTATCTAGGTTAGGCTTCCAAACCTCCCTCTTCATCTCTAGGTGGACTCTCTTTTGGAGGAGGTGGGTGAGGCTTTGGGATATTTCCTGATGGTGGATGTTGAATCTATAGACATTCTACATTCTACCTACGCCCGTATTTTGGTGGATATTGATGCTTCTAAGGGCTTACCTTTGGAGATCATGATTGTTTCCCCTAAGGGAAGTTGGATTCAATCTTTGGATTATTAAGGAATCCCCTTTAGATGTCGAAAATGTTTCCAAATTGGTCATATTGTTTCCTGATGTGGTTTGGGTAAAACCAAGTGCCCTATTTTGTAGTTGAAAGGTGTCTCTTTTTAGCACTACACGATTGAGAAGAGAACCTCTCAACGAATTTTTTTCTCAGGTTGTTGCTCCAAATTCTTCTATTATTTCCCCACTATTTGATGTGGGAAAGGATATTCCCTTTGCAGAAGTTATTGGTGTCAACCAAGTTGTTGACTCGTCATGTGTTGAGACACCTCTTGCTGCCTCTCAAAATGTGCGGGTTTCTGATCATGTTGGCTCTAATTCACGTGATGCTATAGGCTCTACAGATGTTGCCTTGGTTCAGACTGTTGATGTTGTCCTTTTGGGTGTTGTTGTTGCTGCTCCTGACTGGATTGTTGGTGTTGTCTCTGGATCATCTATCACGTTTGTTGATGTTGTGGGTTATGTTGTCCCTGTTTCTCCAAGGGGGGAAATAGGGTATGGTGGTAGTGTTGTCCCTATCCCAGTTGTGAATGTTGGTGTGACTACCCTTGTTTCTCAGGATTTTGCGGGCACTTTTGTTAATTTTTTGGCTTGGTAGAATGTAGCTGAGAAGGTGGAGGATGGATGGACAATAGTTAAAGGAAAGAAATTAAAGTCTTCCATTCCTTCTTTTGATATTAACATATGTTCACATAAGAGTGGGATTAAATGTAAATATTGGCTGCCCTTTGTTGTGGTTTGTTGGTCTAATCTCTGTTTCATTTTGGGGGAACTTTTGTTTGTTCCCTTTGGCTTGTTACGTGGTGCTTCACAGTAGTTTTATTGTTCTTGTAACGCTCTATCTTTCATTGATATTGTAAAAGGTTTCGGGTCCTTTCAAAACCCATTTCTATTTAATCAAAACATGGAGATCATGCATCCCAAGCTACATGAAATTTATATTGTTATAATTTAAAATCCCAATGCTTTAAAAAATGATGATATGAGGTCTTATAAAAAATTATATTGGAGCTAGAGTGTCCTCAAATTATCCTCTCTAGGTTCATTACATAGTGCTTAAAGGTCTTAGTATAGTATGCCAACATGACTTATTACAAATCTTTTACAAGTGGAGGATTTATATAGAGAAGAATTTATAATATTCCTGTAGGATCTAAAAAAATATGTTTGTAGGACTTAATGCCTCAAGGTCTTATATTATGCATGTTGGGACTTCCTAATAGGATTTAGCCTCTAGGTGGTGTCATTTGCATGCACACTCCTCCAAAATGGAATCACCTAAGGAAAGACATTGATCTAAATTTGGATCATATAATGCTTAACGATCTTATGCCTATTAATTCTTAAATCCACAATTTAGCCAATAGGAGGTGTCATGTACACTGCCCTTGAATAACATCACCTTAAAACCAATCCCTGCATAGAGGTTTTAATAAGTGATGGCTAAGATTTTAAACTCTTGTATATTATAGCATCCTTTCACTTGAATAGAACTGAACATATCCTTAATGATGGAATACTTTCACTTGAGCTAGGTACCTATGATCTTCAATGTGATTTTCTCTCTTTAGAAATGAGTTTCTTGGGAAATATTAAAATAACTTTAAGTAAGATGGTAATTTTTCATGTATTCTTTTGAACTCTTCCATAAATCTTCAAAGCCATATTGATTCTTCAAGAGAAACTTTTGTATTTCACTCATTGATTCAAATAAAAAATAGAAAATGACTTTTTTATAGAATTGTAGTACCATCCATGTAATAGCACCTATACACCATATGTTTTGAAATAAAAATCTAGAATCACCAATATAACTAGTAACATAATATGTTAGGATAGGTCATCCTATACCCAGAAGCCAGTCTATGGACATCCTCTAGAACATAGGGATAATCAACACAAGAAATGTATTGTAATGAGGTGAGTATAAAGATACAAAGGTTGTGCTTAAATAGGCAAGAGCATTGAAAGAAAAGGATAGGGTTGAGACAAGTGTCTCAACCTAGAGGAAGTATATTTCTAACAAGACTCGAAAATATCCTCTAAGATATGTTAGATTCTAAATAAGACTAAAAAATATCCATCTACCTCATTAATGAGGTTACCTAAGCAAACTTAAGTATGTAGTAAACAGTAAGACCTATTTACTCCAACACCCTCCCCCCCCTTAAGTGCAACTTAGGGAGAACAACAATATAGTGGAGATTCTTTATGGGTTACAACTATAAAGCTATGTTAGGTACCCATGTACAACTATAATGCAATCTCTCATAAGCAGAGAAAAGGAGAAAATCCAGTGGGAAAAAACTCCTCTCCAAAAGATAGAACAAAAAAATGTTGACAAGAAAATGCAAAGGAAGGAAGGAGGAATCCTTAAGATCCTCCAAGGACTACTTCCTTTACCCCTAACATCGATCGCAATTGAATATAGTGAGGAAATGCCAAAGGTTTTGTGAATGTATCTGCAACATGTTTCTCTATAGGCAAATACTCTAATGACACATCACTATCTTGAATGAGTTGTCGAATGAAGTACATATGGATTTCAACATGCTTGGTGTGTTGATGTTCCACAGGGTTGCAAGAAATATGTATGGTACTCTGATTATCACACCAAAGAGTACTGGGATAAGTAACAGAAAATTCAAACTCAACCATCAACTGTCCAGCCAAAGAATCTATTGACTAGCCAAGACAACTCCTTGATACTCAACTTGAGTAGAGGATAATGCAATAGCAGTTTTCTTTTTGTAAGACCAGGCAATTTTATTTTTGCAAGACCAAAACTAGACAAAAACAATTTTCTTTTTGAAAGACAAAGCAATTTTCTTTTTTGCAATACCAAGCTCTGATACCATTTTAGGATAGGTCATCCTATACCTAGGAGCGAGTCTACATACATCCTCCAGAACATAGAGATAATTAACATAGAAATGTATTGTATTGAGGTAAGTATAAATATACAAAGTCTTTGCTTAAATAGGCAAGAGAATATAGAAAGAAAGGACAGGGTTGAGATAAGTGTCTCAACCTAGAGAAAATAGTGTTCTAACAATACTCAACAATATCCTCTAGGATATGTTAGAGTCTAAATAGGACCAAACAATATCCATCTACCTCATTAATGAGGTTACCTAAGTAAACTTAAGTATGTAATAAACAGTAAGAACTATTTACTCCAACACAATAATCAATACTATTATACTGACCAACAGTTGTTTGAGTTTATATAAGTGATATTTTTCACTTATGTTTCATCATAGTAGTAATACTAATTTATATTGTTCTATTTTCATTTTTTTCATCCTCTTCTCTATTACTAAGGCATTGTGAATTATTCTCCCTTGGTGTTTTTGGGAGTGTAGAGACATGGAAAAATATGATTCTAATAAGTTCATTTTGACAAATTTAATATGCCTACTGCCACGTCAAATCTACTATTAGCCAAGTCATTGAAAAAAAAAATAGTTGGAAGAAAATTATTCTGCACTTTTCTCTGAGGTTGTATCATGGTTCCTATTGAAATGCATTAACTCTTCTATGCATTTGGACATGGTTAGAACCATTGTGCATAAGTATATTCAACCTATAGTGATATCTTTCAATGTCTTGGATTTTGTATTGTATAATTATCAACTAGACAAGTGAGATTCTCCAATCAGTAGCTTTCTGAATTAATCTAACTTGTTTTCAAATGAGTTCCACTGTGATTTTTTATTTTTTATCAAGGTTGATTCTATTAGTGATAAATATGCCTTATCTAAATTTGAGAAGCTTCTACATAAGGTTGATGTTGGTGTCCTTGCAGTCGCCTTGTATTGCTTTGTGGGACTTGACTCACGATGAGGAGGAGCCTCTAATAATTTAATCTATTCAACATATCTCTCTAATGGATGAGAATCAATATTTGTAGTCTAGGATGTTGCCTCTTATGTTCCTTCTGATCTTTTGTTGTCAGAGGTTGGCCCTAGTAATTGGGCAGATCTTGTTGAGTTTTAATTACCATTGTCACATGATACATATTCATGTAATGGAGTGGGGTTGAAAATGGAGTGTGTCCCATTTTGTATTTGGTATCTATCATGGATCTTGTATGTAACGGGGTGGGGTTTCTATACTTTCTTGTTTATATATCTAGTATGTCCAAACTCTTTGCTCTCCTAAAATTATGCTTTTTTAGTTTGGTTTTTGATATTATGTAACTTTATCTTATTTAATATATATAATATATTTTTAGTGATTTCGATTATTTTTATTAGAAAAAACATAGTAATCATTTAAATTTGATTCTTGGTGCAAAGAAAAATATAATATCATATAATTTTTTCATTTTCTAAAGATCATATAATATACTTCATAAATGTAGCAAGGAGATCAACATATATTTCCATGGGAATAAGCATGAAAAATCAATTGTCTTGTTTAAAAGAAGAGTAGGCATGTAGCTACATATAATAATTATCAATTTAAAAATATATATAAGAAATGGGTGAGCTATCTTTTCGAGAATCACTCCCCAGACAGTGTATAAGAGTGATAGTCACCCATTATAATGATCAATATAGAGTATTTTATTTATAATAATACATGATTAAAAATAGATCAAATACAAAATATAACAAAAAATCCCTTTGATCTCCAAAAGAATGTTAATGATTAATTTATTACTTTTGTATTTACTTATGCATTTTTAATAGTATTTTTTACGAGTATGTATAATTTCATACATAAATATTTTATCTTTCATTTTTAGATAGATAGATGGTTCTTTTTTTAATCATTGTGATAGTTTGATATTAAGGAATTTTCTTATCAAATATATTATAACTTAGAATATTCTCAATGCAATATAAGGCATACCCTTTATAAATAAATCTAAAATATTATTTGGAGAAAAATCATGATTTTCTTTCCTTTTGTCCTAATTATAGTGCACTTAAACACCTTCTTAATGCAAATTAGAATACTATTATGCCAATTATTTTGGAAGGGAAACATGAAAATAGAAACTGGGACTAAATGCACAAAATGTATTATAACATTATATGGAATGATCAAAACCATTAGTTATGAGGTGCTTGCTCATTTTTTGCACCCCTTCAACAAGTGAATATTTATAAAAAGATAGCATACAAATGGAAAAGGAACATTACTATGTCTATTCATGCTAAATGACTATCAACAAATATTATAAAGCACCTATATAAGAAAATTATGATGTGTCAACAATCATAATAGATAATCTAGGAAAGTATAAGTATGTACACGACTTCTTATAAAAGAAACCCCTTATAGATATTCTTCATATAATCAAATGTTGCATACATTTATTTTCTATAATGTATTTGACGATAAAAATAATCTTCCATTAATCATAAAGAATGTGTTTTTCTTACATTAACAACTTTTAATGACAAGGTTATTAGCATATATGTCATGTGTGCAAGTTTGGTGGAGACATTTAAAGAATTTGACAACATGAAAGAATGGAAGATCTCACAAAACATTTCAGATTCCTCATGAGATTCACACCACTTTGTGCTATGTAAATAGCAAGGCATGAAACTAGTTGATTTATATTTGCATATACTCCAGAATTTTCTCAAAATAGAGATTTAGAACAATATATGTAAACATTCACTAGAAAAATTGTAATGACAACATTATATGGAAAAAAAAACATACCACCCAGGAGGATGCTTCTTACTCCTTTACTAATTGCATTGACAACTTCTTAAGAAATTTTGTTGGAAGGATGGATTTTTCATTGTGTCTATATTTATCCTAAAATAAATCTGCAAAGCAAGCTTAAGGTTTTGGAATTTGTAATGAAATAAATCATGAGAATTAATCTTCATAAAACAAAACTAGAGTTCGTCATAGTGAAAGTTAATTGGTATGTCATATAAAAATGTGATTCACATGTTTTGTGCCTAAACCAAATATGATTAAAATGTGAATGAATGGAAAGGATTAGTGTAGTGCAATGCATATATTGTGTTTGTCATATGTTGTTAATTTTAAGGCTCCATTTGGTTAGTGGAATTGGGGGCAAACTTGGGTGCAAAACTTCCGCTTTTTTTTCAAATCTGTCGTTTGGGATACTAAACTGCAATTTGGGTTTTGGAGATCAAAATCCAGTTTAGGCACCAAAATCAGGGACACTATCTTCCCACCAAATAGGTAGAATTTGAAATCATCTTCTGGATTTTAGGTTTTTGTGAACCCGTTTAATTGGCCGTTTGGGTGGTGTTGTGGTTTCACTGAGCGAAGGAAATCGTCCGGAGAAAATGATTAATACTCTACCCGAGAACATACCGAGCGATCTGAAATCTTTCTACAACGAGTAGTTTGCATCTGATATCCTCTATGAAGTGTTTCCGCTTGAATCATGAATGTGTAACACGGTGGACTATGTGCTTGTCAACACCTTTGAGGAATTGGAAGGGAGAGAGGCGGCGGCACTTTCCATCAATGGGTGTCCATCTGTGTCGATAGGCCCTGTCTTTCTCCCTAACTTTTTGAGAGGGGAAAACTCAATGATGAGAAACATGTCAATGTGGGAGGAAGACGATGAGTGCTTGCGCTGGCTCGAAAAACAACGCCCATGCTCTGTGTTGTATGTTTTGGTTGGCATCTTGGCCCTCAAATCGCAAGAGTAGCTTGATGAGCTGGTGTTGGGTCTGGAGCAGAGCGGGTGTGCATTTCTGTGGGTTCTTCGCATCAACATTTCTCAGGGGCAGCCTATTGTTCTGCCTGAGCAATTCGAAGAGAGAACTAAAGAACATGAGGTGAGATGGTTTACATCCACTGTTTGTACACCTGCTCCAGACCAAACAAAACAACATAAAATTATACATATCAAAAACCAATTAAAAAGGTTGTGTTTTTAATTTTGAAACTAATTATCCATATCAGTTTCAATTCCAATTTTGAAATTGGCAATCCAACGCAGAAGATGGATTGTGTTTTTCCAGGTCAACCAAACGGTCTAAACTATCTTCCGAATACACAAAACCGGAATTTCAAAACCTTGTTTTGAGATAATTAGGTTTTGAGTCAAATTCTAATTCCTCAACCAAACGGAGCCTACTAAAGGTTTTGTTTTGTGTGGCAGAGTAGTTGACTAACTTCTATCAGGAAGCTCCTACCATGTCAATCAATCAATGGTGAATAACATCACAGGAGATCAATGTGAACACCAACAAGAAGAGATTGGAATATTAGTCATTGTTATGTAGGAGTGCCTTAATAAAAATAATAATAATTCATCCGACCATGTAGTACTAGAGATAATGATTTCATGGAAGAAGTTAATCCCATTTTCTAGTAGGGATTTATTTCTCATTATCGTGTAGCACAAGAAGTAGTAGAATTTATGCCTTCGTGTAAAGTAATGGTTCATCATTGGGTAGAAAAAATGAGTTCATGAACATGTGCCAAGAGGCTTGCTCCTCTATGTAGGATTGGCTTGTAAGTGTGTGTTAGAATATTTAATTTTCTTTTGGTTGTATTTATTTAACTTAGGATAAACCAAGGTATCCTTCATGTATTTTTATCCTCCAGTACAAGTCTAGGATGACATGTCATTTCTTTGTAATTTATTTATTAAGGAAAATAGTTTATCCTCCTTAAAAGGATGTTGTCACTTTGCACACACCTATTATGAATGGTGGCATTCATATATTTGTGAGTTACTTTGGAACTCCTCTCCCCATCTTTATTTAAGAGATTCTCTTCTCTCATTTCAACATTATGATATTATTGTAAATGACTCTCTCTCTCTCTCTCTCTCTCTCACAGGCTTTACCTTATTCATAATTTTAAAGGGGTTTTTCTTTTCTTTTCCCCTATCAAAACTTCTTGTCCCCTTGTCTTGGCTCTTTTGGTGATAACTCCAAGTTTATGCATTTCTCATGGTAACAATATTCACTACAATTAACCCTCTTGGATTCTTGTTCATTTACTTGCTCTTGTTATTTTTTATTTTCATGGTATCAGAGCTAAGGTTACTAATCCTTTTTTGAGTAAAAGTTGTTGAAGGTTACCATTTTGTGAAGCACATATTGTTTTGGAGACATTCTTGAAGAGAGAGAAGTTTGAGTTTCATTTCTTAACTCATTTGTGTTGCAGCTTTTTATACTTTCTTTCTAAACCTCTTTGGAAGGCTTATCGCCAAAGAGTTGCAAGTTTTTTTATTTAAATCTTGTGTACTAACCTAACCCTCTTTGGAAGGATTGCTGCCAAAGAGTTTAATGTATTTTTTCAAAATTTTAAAAAAAAAAAAAAAAAAAACTTAGTCGTGCAAACACAAGGTTACAGTTTTTTTTTCTTTTATCTCAGTTTATTTACAGGTTTAATACTAATCATTATTTAATAAATTTCATCTACATGATAATATTGTGTTTAATCTACATGTTAATATTCATCAGGCGTTGTTTATATCTCTGTTATATCTTTGCTCTTTATTAACAATATATATGTTATAAACAATATCTCTCTTATTACATCTCTATTTTTTTTACACCATTGTTAAATCATCATTTCTGAACATATTCAAACGCTCTCCAAGTCAGATGTTGGATATTCAGAATGGCCTGTGATTAATAGCGGCTTTGTTGTTCATTTACCCAAAATCTTGTGATTTGTGGGTTTCTTTATGTGTACACGACTACTACTCTTTACAATGCTACTTCCCTAAAGGATGCTCTCAAATCACTTGTTTACTGCAAGTGATATGCATAGACTTTTGTATCGTCGTCTTCTTACACTCCAAACCCTTTACTTCCCAAACTTTTGGATCATCGTCAACCTTGTCTGCCGCATCCTTCACGCACCATTTTCCTTGTCTGTTGCATCAATCTATACAAAATAACTCTACTATCTCTGGCGCAGAGGAGCCAATACAAACACCAAATATTTCTGCTCTCCACCTTGTCATATCCATTTGCAGTTGGCTTCCCTCCCAACATAACTGATATGCCATTTTCCCAGTAATTTGTTTCAATATAGCTTGCATAATCATATCATTTCTTAGTTTGAACGTTGTTTACTATAGTTTGAATCTATTTTAAAAATACTTTAAATCACGTTGTTTTTTTAAATATTTTAATTAAATTGTTCCTCATATAGCTTTTAAATGACCATTTAAAATAAATTTTATATAATTTTAATAAGTTTTTTAATAAATAGTTTTAAAATAAGAATATTAGTTCATTTTTTAATAGTTTTAAATCATTTTAACAAAAATTTAAACTTTTTTAAAATGTTTTTTAAACAATTCCAATCATTATTAACATTGTGTTAAATTCTATTTTATGATTATTTAACATTCGTTTATCACTATTTTACATTCGTTATTATTTAATCATAAAGTTTATCTTTATTTTTTTAAAGATATTGTGCAATTAAGTCTACTCTTATTTTTTAGATTAAAGTAAACAATGCTAACTATCATGCTTGGAAAATGCATATTTCTTTCATTTTCTATTTTAAACATATGTTAGATGTTGCTACTTTTGTTCCATCTACCACTGCTCAAGCTGATATAGATGCTTGGAATTCTAAAAATGAGGAAGCACTTGGCCTCGTTGAAATTTCTTTAAGTCATGAATTATATGTTTTGATTTCTAATTGTACTACAACACATGCAGCATGGGATATTTTGAAAAACACCTATGATAGCCCTAATGAATCAAAAAATATTCAACTCCAAGATCAATTGGAGGATCTCGGGTTTACTGATTTTAAATCTATGGATGATTTTTTGTTAGAGTCCATTAAAATTTAGTTAAATGGTTTAGGAATCACTTTAACTGATATCTATTTAATTCATATAATTTTAAAGAAATGTCTTCCTAGGCAATTTCAATAGTTTATTACTAATGTGCATTCTCAACTTTCTATTTCTAGTTTAGCTACTCAATTAAATTATATCATTTTTCAAACTTTATTGCGTCAAGAAGAAGCGAAGTTGATTCAATTTGGCACGCTTAAATCTAATGAACATGCATTTATGTCTAAAAATCAAAATCAAAATCAGTTTAGATCAAATAATAATCATGATCGTCATTGTTATTCCAATAAAAAAATTAATTCTAAGTCTCATCATAACAATAATAATAATCATCATAACCAAAAGAATAGTTCTAATAAAAAATATCATTGTACCTATTATGAGAAAGATGGTCATTTGACTAACAATTGTTTTAAAAAGAAAAATGATAAGAAGCTTATGAATCAAAATAATCAAAAGCTCATTATAAGAATGGTAATGGTAATCAATCTCGTCATGCATTTATAGTTAGTTATAATGTTTCTAACCCTTTAGAGTGGATTATTGATAGTAGTACATCTCATAGAGAAGTTTTTTATTCCTTACATCATGATACTTCAAACATACCAATTCAATTAGCTAATAATCACAGTTGCAAAGTTGAAGGGTTTGGTGATGTTACTGTTCCTAATCAAAAATTGCATAATGTCCTTTATATTCCTGAATTGAAATCCAATCTTCTTTTATTTGCTCAATTATGTCAAGATTATAAGATTAAATTTCATAACGACATGTTCTATGTTATTGATCCTAAATCTAACAAAGTTGATGCTAATGCCAAAATGGATAATGATAACTTATTTGAATTTTATGAGTTTTCCACTCCAAGGTATTCATTGCATGCTAATATTGACTTTAATGTATGGCATGAAAGGCTTGGTCATTTAAATTATGATTATATCTCTTTGATGCAAAAATAAAATATGGTTGATGGATTGCCTAATATTGTTCCTTCCAAAATTATATGCGTCGGTTGCATGAGTGGTAAGATGCATAGGGAACCCTTTCACAATGGTTAATCTTGGAGGGCACATCATAAGTTGCACCTCATTCATAGTGACCATTTGGGACCCATGGAAAAAACTCCATCCAAGGATCAAGGTATGCACTTACATTTTGTTTATGATTTTTCAAGAAGAACTTGGATCTATTTCTTGCATTGTAAAGATCCAAGTTCTTGATATATTTGTTGAATTTCATATGTTTGTTAAAAGGCAATCTGGTTTTAAGATTAAAATTCTTAGAACTGACAATGGGAAGGAATATGTTAATAATACTTTTCATTCATACTTGAAATCTTTTGGTATAAAACATGATCTTACCATTCCTTATACACCACAACAAAAATGGTGTGGTGGAAATGAAGCATAGAACTATTGTTGAAATGGCTATATGTTTGTTGCATTCTAAAATATGGATTATAAGTTTTAGGCTGAAGAAATGGTGTGTGCTACATATCTCATTAATAGTACTCCTACTTAATCTTTAAAACATAAAACTTTTGAAGAAGCTTGGTTTGGCAGGAAGCCCAATTTAGAAAATTTAAGAATGTTTGGTTCAAATTGTTTATGTTCGTACACCTAAAAAAAGAGGCATAAATTAGATGCTAAATCTTCTTGTTATATGTTTGTTGGATCTGATGAACACACTAAAGGATATAGAGTTTATGAGTACATGATTGTTCTAATGTGCAAGATGTTGAATTTAGTGGAAGAAAAGTTGTGATTGTGGAGGACCAACCTCCTTCTCTAAACCCTACTCCTAATGCATCTATTTATATTCCTTCTAGTGATATTGATGATGATAATACTAGTTCTACTCCTACTAATTCTTCATCTAGTAATGAGTATATTACTTCTAAGAGGCAACCTATTTGGTTTAAAACTTTACTTTATGAAAGTGATGATTACATAGCTATAATGGGTGGACTTAAACCTAGGAGAGTTAATTATTGAAATTATGCTTTGATGTATTCTATTATGAAAACTAATGATCCTCAATCATTTAAACAAGATAAAATACAACCTCATTGGCAAAAATATATGAATGAAGAATATGATACTTTGATTTCTAATAACACTTGGGATTTAGTTAGTTTACCCCATGGTAAGAATTTGGTTTCATGCAAATGGTTATACAAGACAAAATTAAATGCCAATAACTAAATTAGTAAGTTTAAAGCTAGACTAGTTGCAAGAATTTTTTCTCAAATTGAAGGTTTAGATTATACTGAGATGTTTGCTTTTGTTGCTAAAATGTCTACTATTAAACTTGTTCTTTCTCTAGCTTCGAAAATGAGTTGGAATATTCAATAAATGGATGTTAAAAGTGTTTTTCTTAAGGCTGAATTACATGAGAAAATTTATATGGCTCAACCTCTTGGTTTTATTAAAGAAGGCGATGAACATTTAGTTTCCAAATTAAAGAAATTTATCTATGGATTAAAACAATCTCCTAGAGAATGGTATTCCAAGATCAATGCTTTCTTTATTTCTCAATGTTTGATTAGAAGTAAAAATGATCCTAATATGTACATTAAACATAGTGAAGATAACATTGTTATTATCATTTTATATGTAGATGATTTGATTCTTACTTCAGGTTCAAATTCTTTAATTTCTGATATTAAGTTTCAACTTAATCAGTAATTTCAAATGACTGATTTAGGGATTTTACTTTATTTCCTAGGAATGCAAAATTGCCAAACCCCTAAGGGTATTTTTCTATCTCAAAGTAAATATGCCCACGATCTTTTAGAAAAAATTAAGATGAATGATATTATTAATGTTTCCATTCCATGTGAATTAGGAACAAAGTTAATGCTTGATATGAAAACTTATTTAGTTGATGCCACTTTTTATAGACAACTAGTTGGAAGTTTAAATTATCTAACTCTTACTAGACCTAATATTATTTATAGTGTACTTTTAGTTTCTAGATTTTGTTAATATGAATACAGAATAAATGAGAGGTGGGGTGAATCAGTTATCCTCAGGTCTAGATGTGCCCATATAAAACTTTAAATCAACTTCAACAACTTAGATCTTCTCGGCAGCAATAAACAATAAAAGTGTGCAGTTTACTGTACTAATGAAATAAGCTTGCAGAAACTTAACAGTAAAACACAACAATAACACTCACACATTTTGACACTATGATTTAACGTGGAAACCCAATATGGGAAAAACCACCAGTAACATGCTACCAAAATTTCACTCTTCTGAAGTGATGCCCTGTGAGGAGCCAACCCTGTTAAAGGTTACAAAACACACTGTCAAATGTGACCTGGTTAAAGGATTTAATCACTCTGTTAGGAGTGGCCTTGTTAGAGGACTTAGAACATTCCAATCTGAATGTCACCTTGTTCAAAGGATTTATACAATGACTGTTAGGTCAACCTATTTAAAGGATTTGTACTGTTACAATGGCTAGAAAGTAATCAGCAGGTGTGATCTGATAAATACAACTTACTTTGCAAATTCAGATCTAGTTTTAGCTCTAATGTTGATTCACTGAGTGGCCTCCATTCTCATCTCAAACTTCAGATCTGCTTGGAAATCTGTCAAGAAATCTCTCTCTGCTTCTTTGTTCAGCTTTCTCTACTTAGGTCTTGCCAATCAGTCAATTAACTATGCAACACTTTGCATTCCACTTCGATATCTTAACAATAACCACAGTAGGTTATATTATACCTCTACATCTAGGTCAGATAAATATTTTTCCGCTTAACCAAGATTGTAGATCTTAGGTTAGGTCAGATCCAATGGATCTTTCCATCTTTAAATTTAATTTACTTCTCCAATACAGTCATTAATTAACCATTGAATCCATGTGCTAATAACGGTTTCCCGTGCATTAAATGAGTATGGACCAATCTTAATTAATAATGCATATCCCAATAAAATCAATTATGTCGGCCATAGATCTCAAATCTCATCAATAAACAAAATACTGATGCTCGGCATTTCACTGTCTCCCTCAGCATTTCACTAGCGCTCGGCATCATCTTTGCTTTGCTCGGCATCACCTTTCGCTTTGCTCGGCATCGAATTTTCTTTGCTCGGCATTGACCTTCCAGTGAACTATTAGTGCTAGATAAACAACGTATCACTTTGCCAAAGTGCCAAATGATCGAGTACCCTGGTTTATACTCATAACTCAACCATTTGCTTGGTCTTCTTGTTATCCCATTCTTTTCAAATCTTCATCAATCAATGGATAAGGTATTCAAACATACAGCGATAGTCTCACCAGTTAAGGTTTGACATCAATGACAAAATAACAATTGTCTACATTGTAGCAATCTTTCCAATAATCTCCCTCATTGGCATTGATGGCAACACTAAACTATAAAACAATAATTTCCAACCAAAGTTACCATACAATCCAAAAAGTGTTTGTGTTCCTGATATGAACAAATCTTCATTAATGTCTTTAGCTTCATTCAGACTCCCTCTGTGTCCATAATCACATTGATGTTTTCTTATTCAGCTCTCTCTTTCAGTAATATCTCCCTTGTATCTATTTTTACCTGTTGTTTTAGTGATAATCTCCCTGTTTGACAACAATGCCAAAGATTGACATCTTTATCATGCAGATTCTTTAGTTCTAATCTATGTATCATGTTGTTCCTGTCATCTTTGTGTATGACTGATTTAATTTTTTGTTCTTGTTTTCCAGTTCATAGTTTTTAGGCAGCATCCTAAAAATGTGACTTACTGTGCATTAATGTGTCAAGTGTTCTGATTAAAACATTTGATGCAACAGTACCATTCAGTACTTAGTTAGCCTCAGCTAGGGGAATTACCCCCAATTTACCTCTTAGATACTCATGAGCATCCTTGGGTAACGCTTTTGTAAATATGTCTACCAACTGTTCCTTAGTGTTCACATATTCCAATCTCACTTCCTTCTTCTATACCAGCTCCCTCAAGTAATGATACTTGATAGCTATATGTTTTGTCTTAGAGTGCATTATAGGATTTTTAGAAATATTAATGGCACTCGTGTTATCACAATATATGACAACTAGTTTTGTGATCTCCTCTTTCATACCTTTCAGTAGTATCTTCAACCACACGATGTTTGAATAGTTAACTGCTGCTACCACATACTCAGCTTCAGCTATAGATTGTGAGGTGCAATTATGTTTCTTTATTTTCCAGGAAACTAATTTTTTCCCCAAAATAAATGCTCCTCCTGTGGTGCTTTTTCTGTCATCAACATTACCAGCCCAGTCAAAGTCAGTATAGACTCTGAGTTCAAACTTGTCATTCTTTTTGTAATATAGGCCATAATCTTTTGTACCTTTCAAATATCTCAGTATTATTTTTACTGCCATAATATGTGTCTCTTTTGGATTAGCAGGAAATCTAGCAAAAATTCCAACTACTAATGCAATATCAGGTCTACTATGTACAACATATTGCAGTTTACCAATCATTGATCTGTACAATGTTTGATTTACCTCTTTTGTATCATCATTCTTTGCCAACTTCTGTCAAGTAGCCATTGGTGTACTCACTAGTTTTGTATCTTCCATACCAAAAGTTTTCAGTATCTCCTTGATATATTTTGATTGTGTAATATAGATACCATTCTTCATTTGATGTATTTGTAGTCCAACAAAGAATTTTATTTCACCAAACATAGACATTTCAAATTCAGTTTGCATCTCCTTTGAAAATGCCTTACATATCATATCTTGTCCACTGAATATGATGTCATCCACAAAAATTTCAGCC
>MU225679.1:205174-253517 GCA_018584345.1 Thuja plicata | reverse complement strand
CCTTAGCTCCTCTAATAGCATTTACAACTTCCTTTATCCTATCATAGTATTGCACTATATTTTCTCCTTGCATTTTTAAATCATCAAACTTACCTCTCAAGCTTTCAGATTTGGCTCTCAGTACATTCGTATCACCTCCATAGATAGTTGTAAGGGCATCCCACATCTACTTTGCTCTTGTACATTCTTTGATGTCCTCAAATTCATGATAGTTCAGAGATGGTGCAAGCTCCAACATTGCTTGATTATGTCCATGCTTCTCTCTTAATTCTGCAGCATTCAGATTTCCAGTAGGAGCTACATATTCTATTTCAATATGTCGTTTAGCAGAATCACCAATACTAGCCAAATGAAGTTTCATCAAACTTTGCCATGCAGGAAAGTTTTCCTTGTTGATCTTTGGTCCATCCCTTTTATACATCTTGATATTTATCTCCAAGTACCTTCAAACTTTTGAAGAGAACACATCTCTGATACCAATTGTTAAAATGAATTCAGAATAACTGAGAGGGGGGGGTGAATCAGTTATCCTCAGGTCTAGATGTGCCCGTATAAAACTTTAAATCAACTTCAACGACTTAGATCTGCTTGGCAGCAATAAACAATAAAAGTGTGCAGTTTACTGTACCAATGAAATAAGCTTGCATAAACTTAACAGTAAAACACAACAATAACACTCACACATTTTGACACCATGATTTAACGTGGAAACCCAATATGGGAAAAACCACCAGTAACATGCTACCAAAATTTCACTCTTCTGAAGTGATGCCTTGTGAGGAGCCAACCCTGTTAAAGGTTACAAAACACACTGTCAAATGTGACCTGGTTAAAGGATTTAATCACCCTATTAGGAGTGGCCTTGTTAGAGGACTTGGAACATTCCAATCTGAATGTCACCTTGTTCAAAGGAATTATACAATGACAGTTAGGTCAACCTAGTTAAAGGATTTGTACTGTTACAATGGCTAAAAAGTAATCAGCAGGTGTGATCTGATACATACAACTTACTTTGCAAATCCAAATCCAGATTCAGCTCTAATGCTAATTCACTAAGTGGGCTCCATTCTCATCTCAAACTTCAAATCTACTTAGAAATCCATCAAGCAATCTCTCTCTGCTTCTCTGTTCAACCTTCTCTACTTAGGTTTTGCCAATCAGTCAATTAACCATGCAACACTTTGCATTCCACTTCGATATCTTAACAATAACCACAGTAGGTTATATTATACCTCTACATCTAGGTCAAATAAATCTTTTTCCACTTAACCAAGATTGTAGATCTTAGGTTAGGTCAGATCCAACGGATCTTTCCATCTTTAAATTTAATTTACTTCTCCAATACAGTCATTAATTAACCATTGAATCCATGCGCTAATAACGGTTTCCCATGCATTAAATGAATATGGACCAATCTTAATTAATAATTCATATCCCAATAAAATCAATTATGTCAGCCATAGATCTCAAATCTCATCAATAAACAAACTATTGATGCTTAGCATTTCACTGTCTCCCTCGACATTGCACTGGTGCTCGGCATCATCTTTGCTTTTCTCGGCATCACCTTTCACTTTGCTCGGCATCGACTTTATTTTGCTTGGCATTGACCTCCCAGTGAACTTTCAGTGCTAGATAAACAACGTATCACTTTGTCAAAGTGCCAAATGATCAAGTACCCTGGTTTATACTCATAACTCAACCATTTCATTGGTCTTCTTGTTATCCCATTCTTTTCAAATCTTCATCAATCAATGGATAAGGTACTTAAACATACAGTGATAGTGTCACCAGTTAAGGTTTGACATCAATGACAAAATAACAATTGTCTACATTGTAGCAATCTTTCCAACAGATTTATGTCTAAACCTCAACAAACACATTTAAAAGTGCAAAAAGAATTTTAAGGTATATTAAAGTCACTATTGATATTGGTTTATTTTATAATACAAATTTTGATTTTACATTAAAAGGATTTACTGATTCAGATCTAGGAGGATATCCCAATGATGGGAAATCTACTTGTGGATATTGTTTCTTTGTTGGTTCATGTGTCTTTTCTTGGAAAAGTAAAAAGGAACATTCTATCTCTCTATGTTCTACTGAAGCTGAATATAAAGGATGTACTAATGCCTCTAAAGAAGCTTTATGGATTAGAAGAATACTTGAAGATTTGGGTCTACCTCAACAAGAGCCTGCACCTTTGTATTGTGACAACCAAAGTGTCATTGTCTTGGCAAAGAATCCTATTTTGCATGCAAGGAAAAACCATATTTCTCTACAACATCACTTCATTGGAGAACAAGTTGAATACAAGAAAGTGTCACTCGTCTATTGAAAGGGAAGATCAAGTTGTTGATATTCTAACAAAGCCTCTTTCTAAAGAGAAGTTTCAATTTTATTGTAAAAATTTGGGGTTGATACCCATTGATAAAAACTCCCCAAGTAAATATTAAGGGGGGTGTTAGAATATTTAATCTTTCCTTGGTTGCAATTATTTTATTTAGGATAAACCAAGATATCCTTCATGTATTTTTCCTCTAGTACACGTAGGAGGACATGTCATTTCTTTGTAATTCATTTATTAAGGAAAATAGTGCATCCTCTTTAAGAGGATTTTGCCACTTTACACACACATATTATGAATGGTGGCATTCATATATTTGTGAGTTACTTTTTAACTCCTCTCCTCATCTCTATTTAAGAGATCCTCCTCTCTCTCATTTCAACATTATGATGTTATTGTAAATGAGCCTCTCTCTCTCTCTCTCAGGCTTTTCCTCATTCATAATTCACAACGGGTTTTTCTTTGCTTTCCCCTTTTCAAAACATATTGTCTCCTTGTCTTGGCTCTTTTGGTGATTGTTCCAAGTTTATGCATTTCTCGTGGTAACAATCTTCACTATAATTAGCTCTCTTGGATTCTTGTTGATTTCTTTGCTCTTGATTTTTTCCTTTCAGTGTGCATAAAGAGAGGGAAAAAAAAAAGAGAAAGAAGGGACTTCTACCAATTATATATGACTATCAAGATAAACAACAAAAATAAAGTAAGGTATATGTACAAAAATAATGCATATGGACAATATATAGGTTTATATTTTTTTTGTGGTATTCAACTCTTTGTTGAGAACTAATACAATAAATTTATAACATAAAGAGAATATTTTTATGTGGATAAATTTGAGATATATTTTTATTATCTATATTGAGGGGATTTATTTATTTTTGAGTAGTTTGGAAAAATATATATTTTTATCATGATGAAGTCACAGTCTAAGTTTCCCCAATAGTGATGATCCAACCATGCAGCAAGAGTCAACAAAGTGCAATCTATCAACACAAGATCATTAAGAACTCAATAATGAGCAACCAACATGCCTCGCAAACCTTCTTATTATCCAGAATCAAAGATTTACATCATATATTCTCAAAATGTCATCTTACATTCCAAGCATACATGCATGCTTACATACATAAAGCCAAATTCATACTACTACTAAGATCCTACCTAACTCCCCTACCAAAATCTACCTTCTAAGGAACCAAGACCACAAATATATACAAGATTGCAAGCCACGGGTCGGCCAGGAAAGATCACATTCTCAAAGAATAAAGAAACTGTGTTACAACATATTGGTCATGACCAAAACATCTAAATATGAATAAAATGCCATGAGATCACACAAGGAGGTCGACCACAAATGTAGGAACATCTACCAAGCTTCGTCGATAGTGAAATAGCCTCAAAGATCAAAAAACCCAATCTAACTGTTAGAACAGGAAGAACAAATAGGATCGGACCCAAACTTAAGAAATCTTCATCGGGAAAGAACGTATCAGGATGTGAAGCCAAACATAGATTCATCGTGATGTTAAGAACGTCTCATTTGGATCACAAGAGATAAGGAACCAACTAGGAGGATTGTTGATCAAAACACTAAAATAGCTAATAGGAAAAAACTAAAAGGGAAATAATTTTGGGTGATGCAAGGATGCTCCTGCATCAAACACCCTAGGTGAGAATATAATTTTCTATAAGATAAACTTATGAACATTTGACAAGACGTGGGACATGGATCCCATGATCATTTTTTATCCAAACATCCTCTTTATCTGCAACTCTCAGTTTTTGTACCTCTTCCCTATCCTCTATCAAATCCATCAACTTACTATGCTCTACACTTACCCTGTCATATTTCACATCAACATCAGAACTCTGACCATTTCCTGCTTTCCTTTGCATAATTGATCTACCTTTGTTATAAATCTTCATTTGATCAGCAACCAAGGTCATCTGTTGCTCCATTAGACCTTTCTTACAGTCTTATACCAACTAGTCCTCAGACCTTCCCTCAAGATCCTCCTTCTAATCCACACTAACCTCTGTATTATGCTTCTCTGAACAGTAACTCTTCACCCTACTCAGATTCCTTCCACTTCTTCCTTCTTTCTCCTTCAAAGGAACCAAAGTAAACTTTTGTCCATCCTTCTCTATTGTGACCATGTTTATTCTACAATCATGGATAGCTTCTCTATCAAAGTGTCAAGGACTACCCAATAGAACATGATAAGCACTCATGGATACCACATGGCATAGTATTGTATCTCTATAAGGTCTAATGCTAAAGTTGACCAAACACTGTTCTTTCACCTCCACCATGTGTTCGTCTGAAAACCAATTTACCTCATAAGGACATGGATGTTTAAGCCTCTCCAATCCAAGCTTTTGCACCATTTATTCTGAGACCAAATTATTAGTAGTACCATAGTCCATAACAACCTTAGATCATTTACCTCCTGATTTCCGAACAGTCCTAAAAACAATTCTCCTTTGTAAAGGTTCAGCTTCTTTCTCACTCAACATGATTCACCTAAGCATAAGAGACTCTCCTATCTCAAGTGTTATCATACCTTCCTCAAGTTCATCAGTAGTCTACTCCTCATGTGCTACAAGATTATATTTCCCCATGTTCTTGCTAGATTCTTCAGAACATTGAAAAGATCTATGTCTCATGCGACAACATTTGAAACAAGTACCTTTCAATTCCTTGCTACCATTCCCTCTGCTTGGTGCTCTCTAATCAGGCCCAACTTCAATGGTTTTCTTCTCTTTTCCATTTTTACTTACTTGCTTCTCTCTTCCTCTACGTTTACCTTGTCTTCTCCTCAACTTATCTTCTTCCCTCAATGTGTACTGATAAGCATCCTCAACTAAAATAATCCTCAACATACTCAACTCATCCTGAATGTTAAATCTTTGACCATTAAAATACCTAGTCACCTTCTACTTCGATATTTCTTTGTGTCTAGATCTGATTATCATCTTATAAAACTCTTCGGCGTATTCTTTCACTCATGTATTTCTAATTCAAGTTTTGCAATTTCATGAATAATTCTTATTCATAATCCTTAGGGATGAATTTATCTTTTAATCTCGAAAGCATCTCCTTCCATATAGTGATTTTCATTTTACCATGTTCCTCTCTATCATTTTTCAACTCTTTCCACCATAGGGCAGCATGACCCTTCAACTTAGTTTGTGCTAACCTAACCCTCTATGGATCTCTAATATCTTCAAGTTCAAATTAATCTTCTAACTCTCCAATCCAATCTATCAAATCTTCAGTATGTAAAGAACCCAAATAACTAGGATATTTCATTCTATGAATCTTACCTAATTGTGTCATAGCTCTTAGTAATTTTTCCTCATCTGCAGGGAACTTAGAATCTACTGTCTCAAGATCTTCAGCAACTTCCTCATACTCTTCTTCAGTCTCTAGTTGCCTTCGCAATCCAGTCGACACATTTTTGATCTCAGCCTTCATCTCATTTTTGAAGTCCTCCATCATCTGTTCCAACCTCCTAGGGTTAATTCTTCTAGATGGCATCTTCCCAATCCTAAGATGCAACTACCTCAGCTTTGGTGATCTTATTACAAGGTGATAATTGCCTCTCACTCAGCATTCTATTAGATACACTTGCAACATGCCTCTAACTCGATGATCTATCACCAGTGGAATACCTCAACACTCAATAATCAACATTAAATTCTTTTCCCAATCACTTTGTGCAAGTCCTCTGTTATTGCGAGTTAGATCTTCACTCTGCCACCTCACAATCAACAGGTCTAGAGCTTCACAAGTCTAGGAATTTTGACCTACAGGAATGAATCTTGCTCTGATACAACCTGATATAGTCATAGTTAGAGTTTCCCCAATGAAGATGGTCCAACCATGCAGCAAGAGTCAACACAGCAAAATCTATCAACACAAGATTATTAAGAAATCAATAATGAACAACCGACATGCCTTGCAGGCCATCCAGAATCAAAGATTTACATCATACATGCCCAAAAACATGACAGCTTATATTTCAAGCATACATGCCTACTTTCATATAGAAATCTAAATTCATACTACTATCGAGCTCCTACCTTACTCCCTTATCAAAAGCTACCTACTAAGAAACCAAGACCACAAATATATACAAGATCCCAAGCCACAAGTCAGCCAGGAAAGATCACATTCTCCAAGAATGAAGAAAAAGTATTACAAAATATTGTTTAGGACCAAAAAATCCAAAGAACTCCTCTAGAAATTAATTAAATTTCATACGATCGCACAAGGAGGTCGGCCACAAATGTAGGAACATCCACCAACCTTCATCAATTATGAAATAGCCTCGAAGATCAAAAAACCCAATATGAACGTTAGAACAGGAAGAACAAATAAGACCGAACCCAAACTTACGAAATCTTCATCAGGAAAGAGCGTATCGAGATGCGAAGCCAAACATAGATTCATCATGATGTCTAGAACATGTCATTTGGATCGCAATAGATAAGGAACCAACTAGAAGGATTGTCAATCAAAAAACTAAAACAGCTAACAGGACCAAATTGAAAGGGAAATATTTTTGGATGATGTAAGATTGCCAATGACCTAAGGATGCTCTAGTATCATATCATTTATATGAGTTAAAAAAATTTGAGTATATCTCTTAAGTTTGACCTAAATGAAAAAATTATTCTATATTATTTTCTCTAATAAATTGATTTAAAATCAAATAAGAAAAGTGTACTAAGTATTTTGCATTACATTGTGAAATGAATACTTAGAAAAAATCACACATCACTAGTAATCAATTAGTTAACAATCATGATCTCTTTTGTTGTGTGAATATTTTGGAGGATTTTTTTTAAATAGAAAAATTGCTAAAGGTGTTACTAAATATATTGCACAAGTGCATATCTTCTGTAAAAATGATTAGTATGGCCTAACCTACTTTGTACCATGTTAGAGTTTAAGATTTTAATGTACTAATCATTCTAAACAAGATATAAAATAAATAAGATGAAAATATAATATCCCGTAGACAAATTTGCACAAATATTTACTAATTTTCCTCACTAATAATTTTGTCAAACAGTTTGCAAGCATGTAAAGCAATATGTTTTCTGAGTTTAGGTTCAATGTTGTTGTGGTGAAATTTGACGTACTTTTCATTCATGCATTCGACAGTATATTTGAGTTTCGACTAAGTTTTGAAATGTTGCTCAATTGCTTCTAGAATAATGCATAAATAGAGATTTCTTAAATGAAAAAATATTCAACACCATAATGCATATTGAATCATAAACCATCAACTCAGATACAAATCATCTCATATTCATAATAGCATTCAATTTTAAAGCTTGATCTTGCAATAGGAACAATATGGAATATGGAACATATAACTTGTTCCAATATATATAGCTATAATAACCCTTGAATGATGCTCTTCAAAACATAAGAATGCCACAATAAAGACTCAGGGAGAGCCCCTAGCTGTTGAGAATCTCATATCAAAGCTTCTTTATTTATGAAACATCAAAACCCCAACCTTATAACATTAATTGTTGAAATATATTCACGGAAATAGCAATTGGAAATAAAGTCTTCATCTGCCAATATCGACCGAGTAAAATAAAAGTTCCATATAGGAGATTATTTTGGCTCTATTTCCTCTATCAATAAAGAACCATAGAGAATTAGGCCCACAAGTCCTCCACTCTTAACGCAATTGAATCATTAACAATTCCCTAATAGCAACAACATTAAGGTTGACTTCATAATTATTTTTAATGATATAGTTCCCCAGCTAAGTTATGAAACAATTTCATTGAATATTTATGAAGACTATAGCTGATTTCAAAAACCATTTTAATATTATGTCTGATATTAATAAATTCTTTGACTATTCTATTAATAAACTCCCAATAAAGCTTCATGCCAAAAGGCATGTTGATTCACACATTCCCAGAGATTTATAATATTTAGAATATAATAATCTTATTCTTGAAATAAGAAATGAAGAAAATATTTATTTTTGAAATAATTCTTACAATTTTTTCTTCAAATGAGACTTCACAAATTTGTCTAATTGTATACTCTGTTGTGGATCTACTCCCAAATAGAGTCAAGTTTTCGTCCAACCCTTCTTTCAATCTTCTGAAAGTTTCTGTCCTAAAAAAAATAGCTTATGCAAAGCATCATGTAAATTCATATAAAATATAATAACATACCCAACAATACCCAATCAGCCTCCTCATAAAGAACGTAACATCTAGAACATTAGGTCGACCTATTTAATAAAGTGACTTTATAATATTTATTTTATCTAAGCCACTTTAAATTAAATGAATTAAAATAAAGTCATCCTTTTATATTTTATTTATTTGGACAGATTTAGAATAGCTAATATAATTAATCTATTTGTCATTTTTTAGGGGATATTGTAGTCCTCTCTTCTCGAAGATTGTTTGTCCTCGAGAAATTTGTACCTGCATACCAAAACCAGATACTGCAACCCCATACCAACCTCAGGAACACTACTCCACCAATCTGGTGTGCTACTCTGAAGTAAATAAATACCATACCTGGAGTTGTGAAGAAACCCGTCATGATCCATAAGAGAAAATGCACCAATCATGATAGTAATCGGATCCCAAACCAACCTGTTCATTCTATCGTATGAGATGAAGGAGAAATATCGCATCAAGTCATCATGAATCACCTATCCATGAAGGTTGAGAAAAGAGGAAATGTGGAAATGAATTCTCACATGCACCAATGAAACAACACAAATCACCAGCCAACATTACTATTATAACTCAGACGAGCAACATGAATGATGTCATAGGTGTCAACATACCAATGTAAACCATAGAAATCTATCTCATACTCATTATCCATCAAGTAGGTATGTCCACACACACTCATGTGCCACTGAATAACTGATGTAGAACATGTCAAATATAAAAGTGCAATGGAAACCCAAGTAGGAAAATCACTAACCACTAAAGAATATATAAAGATTAAATCACCAACCAATAAATAAACAGATTTCATACCAATGAAATTGGTGACAAATCAAAAGATGAATTGCAGATGTCTTCATTTCCAATCAAAGACAACTCGAGTGGCGGATTAAAATCAATGTCTCCACCCATGAAATGATCATTGTTAGGTGAAATTTTAGAACTAGAAAACTTTTGATTGTCATCATGCTTGAAGTGGTGAGTGTCACATATTTGTCAAATACGAAGCTTGGCTTGTTAAGCTATCAACTTATCTTGCCTTAATCTTTCTAGCCATCCTTCATTCAAATTTTGGCACTAATTATATCAATTACTCCAGAGTGCACAAAATTATTACTTTGTGTCATGTATTCAACATCCTAAGGCATCTCCTCCTTCCTTGATGCATTTTCTCCATCAAGCATTGGTTTAGTATTTGTTTCACAATCACCTACTCCAATGACTTCTTCAACAGGTTTTTCTTCAATGGCTAGTTTGAAACTATGTTCACTTGTAAGATGATTAGTGACTGTTGAAAACTCCTCATACAGATTTCTACAAACTTCTTGCACAAATAGATCTTGAGCTATCATATGGTATTGTTGCTCTTCCAAATCAGTCTTCTAGTGTAGCCTTGGATGTGAGTCCATGAAATCAATGAAAGGTATATCACTCTTAACATATTTAGGGAGAGTATGGGTAAATGCAAGAAGTTGAGTCCCAATTTGGGGTAAGTTTTCTTGACATTGGGAATCCCGTTAGAAACGCATATGCATTTATGTTTGAGTGCCTGACACAAAAAATTAGGAATGTGTACTCATTTAGCTTCACGCACCCGAGCCTAAATGGGTGTGCATTTTAAAAAATGTGTACACATTTTGTGAAAGTTTTTTTTTTTTAATGACTTAGTCGAGATCATTTTCCCAATAGCAAAGCTGCAATCACAACAAGAAGATGAAAGATTCAAATGCATATTCCCATCAAATAAAATTTTGTGTCAGGTATGTACTTCTATATTTGATTTTTTTCATTTTTGTTAATCTTTTTAGCAAAAATTAGTGAAAAAAATAGACGTTACAATTTAAAATGTATCAAAACATTTAGGGTAAATTGTAGTTTTATTTGTTGCTAGATTAAATTGTTGTTTTATTTGTTTTTAGATGTATTTAGATTTAGTTTTATGATTTCAAACCAAGAATCGTCCTATAACAAAATAACTCTAAAACCCTAAAAATGTAAAACCCAAGAACAAAAACCCGTAGAAATGTAAAACCCTGGGTTTTGTTTATTGTTAGATAAAAATGTAGTTTCAAGGTATTTTTATTTAGTTTTAGGATTTCAAACCTAGAATCATCATATAATAGAAAACCATAAAATTGAACAAAACTTTAAAAGTCACTCTTTAACATGAAACCCTAAAATTCTAAACCCTACAAATGCACAACCAAAAAATACAAAACCATAGAAATATGAAACCCTAAATACATAAACCCTAAAAGAGAAAACCCTAGATACATATATAACATGAATCATTTCAAAGATCACAACCTTGAACCTTTTCTCGTAATGTGAAACATGATATCCCAAATGAACAAAATGATATCTCTATTTTTAGATTCTTTATTTTTTCTTGAAAACTATCCTAATCCATCATATTGAATAATCTAACAAAAAATGCATAATTAAATAATTAAGTAAATATTATCAATAAAACATATAATCAACTTCAATAGCAAAATTGGGTTTATCAAAATGATTAAATTATATTTAGCAAATCAATTACAAATTCATAGGTGTACCTAGCTTATTTCAAACATTGAACTTAGTTGTTTGGGTATAAAAAATAGTTTCTCTCAATGTATTTGAACTATTTAGAACTCTATGTAGACTTGGGATAAGCCATGGATTGATTATGTGGATTTAGATTTATCTCATACTCATGATTTTATTATGTGGATTTAGATTGATCTCTATGTAGATTTAGATTTCATTACGTGGATTTAGATTCTACTGTTGTGAATGACTAACAAAATATTCTTCGATGTCAATTAATATGCACAGTCTATAGTTACCAAAAGATAATAGATTGTCACTTGAATATGTAACAAGTTAGTTAAAGAAATGGTTATTCATAAATAAGTTTGAACCATTAGACTACGTGTCAAAATGATGTGATGTAAACAATATGAAAGTAGGGTTATTCAATCCTTTCAGCCACCTAGTAGCTACAAAAAGACATGATTTCTATATATTTTTAAACATGTTTGTAGATAGAAGGAGATGGTTTTATGCACGTCTAAATATGTGAAGATGTAACATGATAGAAAGGATTTTGAATTTATAAGTTGCTTGTTAGATTATAATTATGCATGTTAAAGAAACTAGTTTGTGATGATATTTAGTTTTTTTTTTTTTGCATGGTTTTTGTTGACACTTAATTTCATTATGTAAAAGTGCATTTAAAGGTTAAAATGTTCCCTTTAATTTCAATTTCTTCATTGTAAAGTAATATGTATGTTATAAATTCCTCATTTAGTAACTATAAATTTACATGTTTATATATATACGGGTTACCTACATATACACATAATATGGATGAGTTTGACATTTAAATGACATTTTAGGCCATGATCCTCCTCTGCCTGATAACCCTCCACCTTCACCTCCATCCCCTCCTCCTCCACCTCCACCTCACCTCCATCCCCTCCTCCTCCACCTCGACAACATCTAGGTCCTAAGGATTCGGCTCATTTGAGAACCAATATCGTGGATATTGTCAATGCAATTTTAGATAATATCAATACCATATGACATGAGGCACATCCCCCACCACACTTATTGTGCTTTGTAGATTCCATGAATTCTATTGTGGATTATGTCAAAGTAATTGATGCTGATCTTGATAGTTTCCATTGGTGGAGGCAAGAGGCGTATTTTATATGTTGATGGTCTCTCTTAGAAAGAGGTCAATAATTTGAAAATTATAAAATCCCAGTTAGGCCCGTTTTTTATTGGCTCAGAGACTGGACAACCAATTCCTCCAACTAAGAAAAGAATTTCTATTAGGTGGTGTCAGCACCCATAGATATGTCCGCATTTTTTGGAGTGGTGATGGATAATATTTGACCATCCACCACACACTAATTATGAGGTGTAATTTATTAAAAAAATTATGGGTTAAATTTGAATTGGGTAAAAAAACCAATTATTTTGATATCGAATCATTTTAGGGGGTTGGTGGCGGCATGCCACAAGATAGGCTAGGGGCACATGTTACTGTTGTGACTCGACATATGTTGATGAACTACACCTGATTGTATGTTTGAAGTCATTTGTTGATAATCAACCAAGTTGCAGATATGATGATAAACATTATCAGTTAATGTATTGTCATTGATGTCAACTTATTTGAGTATCATTATGGTTGAAAACATTTGTTATTAATTGAAGAACTGGAACAAACAATGTTTATGTGGTTGGTAAATGAAGAGTTCTATATACACCGAGAGACAGTGAACACCGAGTAAAGCATAGTGTATACCAAGCGCAGTGATAACCGAGCAAGGGATCACTGACACAACAAGGTATTGACCGAGCAATTAAATCAAACTAAGGCCGACTAGAATGATGAGCTAGCAATTGATGATTTCAAGGTAAAAGATAAAGTTTGTTATTTTGATCAAACGGTTATGAAAATTCAATGAATATCGGACGACAAAGATTAAAACGTATTTTTAACACAACTATCAAGGATGGTTTAAGTGGCAAAATCAACGATGGAGATTAAGCAGAAAAATCTAGAGGATGGAAATTAAATGAGACATGATGTCTATATAAGAGACAATAGATTCATTATGAATACATGATGCTATGATGCGCACATGCGAAGTTTATGCATGACTGATCAAACTTGTTAAAGACATAACTGAGCATTTTTTGCAGACATCGCCGAGAAAACAGAGGAAAGAGCATTACTGAGTAGAACAAGTATGAAGTATGAGATGAACTGAAGTGAACAAAATTGATCAGAGCTATTATGTACTTAGCATAGATCTAAAAATCTGTAAAATAGAGTTGTATTTGAATCAGATCACTACTGTATCAATTTAACCATTGTTACAGATAAATCTCTCAACTGAGTAGGACAATGAAAGTCTTTATTATGACATTCTAATGAATGTTGAGTGTTTTCTTGTTGACCTCATAGTGAATGCATGGTCAAGAGAGAACTGTTCGTTTTAAATCCTCTAACCAAGTCACGTTTAACAGTGTGCATTGTAATCTTTAATAGGTTTGGCTCTTCACCGAGCTCACTTCAGAAGAGTGAAAATATTTTAGGTTATCGGTCCCAGGTGGTTTTTCCCTTAACAGGGTTTCCACGTTAAAAATCTGTGTCAATGTGCATGAATATTGTGGATTGTTATTTTACATTACACTTTACTTTATTGACCTAGATCGGTAATCACAGTATTAAGTTACTGATACTCAGTAAACACTATTGACTAAAGTTTAAGATTACAAAATACATTTCACGGAGTTGAATTATATGTTTGAATTTGTTTTTATATATACATCTGGAGGAATTTAGGACTGTAGGATAATTGGGAGCCAATTGATTCTAACTGATTCACCCCCCCCCCCCCCCCCTCTCAGTTATTTAACAATTTGTATCAGAGCATACAGTGCTTAGAATAAAGTTGTGAAGGACTTAAGCTAAAGATCACAAGATGTATAAGAGAGACGCACCAAAGCTGAACAAGGATAACTTCCCAACATGGAAAAGCAGAATGAGACTATACCTATCAGGGATTGGAGACAAAATTGCAGATTATATAGATAATGAATTCATTCTACCAATTGAACCTTTGACTGTTAAAAAGATGAAAGAGAAACATGAACATAACATTATAATGGTGGAGATTGCTTCTTCACTTACTGATGCAGAATTTGAAGACATCAAGACATGTACAACTGCCAAGCACATGTGGGACCAACTTACACTAGTTTATGGAGGAGATGTAAATGTACTTAGAGCCAAAGCTGAAAGTCTTCGAGGAAAATTTGATGACATGAGAATGAAAGGAGAGAACATAACACAATACAGTACCTAACTTAAGGAAGTTGTGAATGTTATTCGAGGAGCAGGTGGAACCATTGATGAAGACACTATTGTGAGTCAGATTCTTAGAAATCTATTGCCTATTTATTCTATAAGAGTCTCTGCAATACATGAAATGAGAGCAGCACCTGGAAATAATATTACTGTTGATAGTCTTGTTGGAAGATTGATTTCTTTTGAGCTGAATAATTTTAACAACAGGGTGATACCACAATAGTGGGTTACACTTTTTTGGATGAAGAAATTCTTCACAAAATCCGCGAGGTGGGAAATTTAGTCGGTTACTTTCGATAGAAAGTACCCAATTATTTCGATTGAAACTACTTTTTTTGCCTAGTTTCGATCGAAAATAACTTAGTTTCCATCGAAACTAAGCTAGTTTCAATCGAAACTAACCAGTGAAGATTTTGGTGGGTTTCAACCCATGCCGACATTAAACTAAGAAAATACTTTTGATAGAAAGTACTTTCTATCGAAACTAATTACTTTTGATCGAAAGTCCTTTCTATCAAAAGTCTCTTAATAGAGGCCATTTCCAAAGGCTAACAAAAATCTGCAGATTTCATCGCTTCGGGGCTCAAGCACGGGGCTCAAATGGAAGAATAGGGAGGTGTCCTTTTGCATCGCACAAGTACTCTGAATGAGCTTTCTAACGAATATATATTTGATAATTTTTGAATTAATTATGTCTATGTTTATTGGCGGCATCGAGTGTAGGTTTTTTATCGAATATAAACCTCCAAGTTTGATGTTCAATGAAAAATAGTAGAAAAGAGAAAAAAAAAATTGAAAAATAACAATGCCCTCCGGCTTCGAGTCTTCTTTCTATCAAAAAATTAAATTAAATTTCGATAAATACACAACAAGTTATCAACTACGCAGTCAAGGTATGTCAAAATTATGGTTGACTCTACTTCAAACATTCATAAAATATGCAATAATCATGATCATGTCGTCAAACCAATTGCATGCCCTCTGTATGGATGTTACAAAACCAAATTCGAAAGAAGCGCATTGATATCTATTTTAGAAAAAAAGTTATGTTGTACGAAGTTATTGTACCTTGTTGAAAATGACGTTTTCAGCAACATAGCAGTTTTAGTGGGAGAAAAAAAAACCATTAAAATGAATTCAAAAAAAAAAATTAAAAATATATTTAGAATCTAGATAGAAAATCCTAAAAGACTAGTTTACTTCATCTTCCAATTTCAAATAGTTTAACGACAATATGCATCCGAATGTGAAAGTTTTTCTCAAAATGTAGACTTCAATGTCCGTTTAGGCAAAAAAGTGTAACCCACTATTGTGGTATCACCCAACAGTATTGTACCATCTATGGAATCCACGTTTATGTCTACTTTGAAAATTGGTAAATCTAATAGCAAACACATAATCAGAAATAACAGTGATAGTGATGACAAAGAACTTGATGAACTTGAAGCTTTAATGGTTAGAAGATTGCACAAAGGTAAAGGAAGATATAAATGTAAACTACTTTTAATATGTTTTAACTGTAAAGAGATTAGTCATTTTGCTGCAAGATGCCCTAACAAAAAGAATGATAGATCTAATGATAGAAAGGATGATCGAGACTACATAAGCAACCGACAATATGACTGAAGAAATAACCGAGATTACAAAGATAAAGGCAAGAAGGCTTGTTACATTGAAGATAAAGATAATAGCAGTGGTTCTCACAGTGATGAAGATATTGAGACAGTGTTTGTACCTTTGAAAGATGATTCAGATGAAGATGAAAGGTATGTAGAAACAACACTTATTTCTAAATTTAGTAAGCATGGTATTTGGGTTATTGATAGTGGTTGTATACATCACATGACTGGAGATAAAGGAGAATTTGATGACTACTCTAGAATGATGACTGTCATGTTCCTAAAAGAAAAATCTGAAGCATTTAAGATGTTTAAATGGTACAAAGCTAAAGTGGAAAAAGAAACTGGTAGAGATCTGATAGAGGAGGTGAATTTATTTTTGATGAGTTCACTAACTTTTGTAATGGGTATGGAATCAAAAGACATGTTTCTGCACCAAGGACACCACAACAGAATGGAATTGCTGAAAGAAGGAATAGACCAATTGTTGATTGTTTTAGAACACTGATGATTGAAAAGAGTGTTGCACAAACACACTGAAGAGAAGCAGTCAGCACAACTGTATACACACTGAACCAAGTACAACTAAAGAAAGATACAAAAACAAAACCTTATGAGCTATGGTATGGTTATACACCTGATGTGAGTTATTTTAGAATATTTGGTAGTAGGTAATCTATTCTGAAAGATGATCGAAATGGTAAATTTGATTCAAAAAGTGATGAAGGAATATTTCTTAGATATTCTACTAAGAGTAAAGCTTACAAATATTTGAACAAGACATCTAACAAAATCATTGAAAGTGAAAATGTGAAAGTTGATGAATTTGTTGAGAAAAATGATGAGGACACCATGAAAGAACCGAGATATTACAATAGATTTGTCTACATGGAAGAACCGGATGCTATACCGATGCAGATGTCTGACGTTACTGTGCAACAAGGTAATGTCACCGAGAAAAAGGTAGCACAGACCGAGAATCAGGAAGATGTTGAAACTAAAGATCATGAACCAGAACACAATGAACCTACAAGAGAAGACAATGAAGAACAGAGAATTGAACCTGTACTTGCTCAATATGTGAGAAGACATCATCCACAAAATCAGATTATTGGAGATAAAAGAGCAGGCATGATGACAAGAAGTAAGTTGACAGACAACACTTGGTTAATTTGTGAATTTGAGCCTAAGAATGTTAGAGATGCATTAGAAAATGAAGACTGAATTACTGCTATGAATGAGGAAATTGAGCATATACAGAAAAACAAGACATGGACATTAGTACCGAGACCGAGTGATAAAAATGTGATTGGCACCAAATGGATATTCAAAAACAAATTGAATGAGGATGGGGATGTAACCAGAAATAAAGCAAGATTAGTTTGCAAATGGTATGCACAACAAGAAGGAATTGACTATGGAGAAACTTTTGCACATGTTGCTAGACTTTTGCAATTTAGTCAAACTGAGGCCGACTAGAATGTTGAGTTGGCAATTGATGATTTCGAGGTAAAAAAGAAAGTTTGTTATTTTGATCAAACGGTTATAAAAATTCAATGAAGTTCGGCCGACAAAGATTGACACATGTTTTTAACACAACTATCAAGGATGGTTAAGCGGCAAAATCAACGATGGAGATTAAGTGGCAAAATTTGAAGGATGGAAATTAAATGAGACATGATGCCTATATAAAAGACAAGAGATTCATTATGAATACATGATGCTATGATGTGTACATGCGAAGTTTATGCATGACTGATCAAATTAGTTAAAGACAGAACCGATCATTTTCTACAGACATCACCAAGCAAACAAAGGAAAAAGCATTACCGAGCAGAAAAATTATGAAGTATGAGATGAACTGAAGTGAACAAAATTGATCAGAGGTATTATGTACTTAGCATAGATCTAAAAATCTGCAAAACAGAGTTGTATTTGAATCAGATCACTATTGTATCAGTTTAACCATTGTTACAGATAAATCTCTTAACCTAGTAGGATAGTGAAAGCATTTATGATGAAATTCTAATGAATGTTGAGTGTTTTCTTGTTGACCCCATAGTGAATGCATGGTCAAGAGAAAACTGTTAGTTTTAAATCCTCTAACCAGGTCACATTTAACAGTGTGCGGGGAGAAAGCGGGGAGCGGAGGTGCATGGGTGGGAAACCAGATTTCAAATTTTCCAGCAGGCAATGCCAGTGTATGCAGGTCCTTCCGCCATAGAGGGAATCTCTGCAGATTCAAGGGGAGAGGACAAGGAGAAGAAAAAACAAGATGGTCCTTCGGGCTGCGGGGACCCACGTGGGGGTCCCATTACAGGAAAAGAGACAACAAAATGGTCATCTCTTTTTGGAGTCAAACCCTCAGGTAAGTCTATTTACCTGCCTGTGAGAAATATTTAGAATATTTCTAAAGGGAAATACGCAATAGTTATTCCCGATCAAGTCATTGACCATAATATAAAAAGAATGGAGAATTCCCTAGTTGGTCAATTCATCGGGGTTAGACCTAATATTGAAGTTGTTAGAGCCTTTGTTGATAAAAGATGGAAACTTAAGGGACAAGTGGATGTAGTTGCCATGAACAAAGGCTATCTCTCATTCTTCTTCTCATGGGAAGAAGATAGGAAGCAGACCATAAGAGGAGGACCGTGGAGTATAGGAAAAAGTACAATGGTTTTATAGAAATATTATCCTAATATGGCCCTTAATGAGGATTTCATAGTTCAAATCCCTGTCTGGGTAAAGATCCATGGGCTCCCTCTTGAGTATTGGAATGAAGATGTTTTTGTGGGTATAGCTAGTTCATTTGGTGAACTATTATCTATAGACCTTGTTACAACATCAAGAAGAAGATTGACGCATGTTAGAATTTGTGTTGGAATAGTCCATGAGGCCGATATGCCGGAGCAAATAGAAATGGAATCGAAACTTGGGAAATGGATTCAAAAACTTGAATATGAATCAATCCCATTTTCTTGCTTTCGATGTAAAAAGGCAGGGCACTGGGCAAAAAAATGCCCAAATAATACTATGAAGAAAACTCAACAGAAAAGGGTGTGGAAACCTATCGATAAGAATGGAGAACACTCATAAGGGGTTTTAAGTTCTAATTCCAAGAACAGGGAGGATAAAATTGATGAGAATGAAAGATCTAAAAAAGAAAATGAGGATGAGAAGGAAAATAATCTAGAACAAAATATCCATATAACAGAGACAGAAACTCATGTTAATCCTCATCCTGAAGTTGTAAAGTAGAATACGAATGAGATAAAGCAGATAGGCGACATTGTTCAGGATACCTTTGAGTATGGGCATGAAGAAATTATCAGTTAGAAGATCAACAACCAAATGGTGCTGGAGGATAATAAGTCAACCACTCAAGAGGTTGGAGAATATAATAGGTAGCAGGAGGAGTCGAAGCTTAAAATTGGGAACAATGAGTTCATTGATGCCCAGCAAGATATAGTTTTGGGACCAGGTCTTTCTGAAATGACCCAAAATATCTCTTCCAATGTGAGGGATAATGAAGGAATAAATTCTAAACGGAGGATCAGGAAGAAGTAGATAGGGTTCTAGAAAGGCAGGAAAAAGATATCCCTTTCACTATGGTTGACAAAACTAAAGGTAAGAAGGGTATGGTAGCTAAAGCTCAAAAAAAAAAAAAAGTAATCTTCCTGATGTTGGAGGAAGTCAGCTTTCTCCACCAGAGAGGCCACCAAGTTCAAGGAAAAGAAATCAAGAGGTAGCTAGAAACATAGCGGATGGCACTCAAAGGACCATCACTCAGGTGGGTATAACCAAAAAGAAATGAAGATCATATCATGGAATATCTGAGGGTTAAATAACCCCCATAAGTAAGATTTAATGAAAAATATGGTTAGAGACAATAGACCTGATATTGTTTTGATTCAGGAAACAAAAATGTCTAAGGATAAGGTTGAAACTCTTAAGTTTTTCAAAAATGGTATTATTTATGGAGGTAGTTCGGAAGGATCCTTTAGAGGAATAGCTACTATATGGAATGGTGATATCATTAGAGGTGATGTCATCTATCAAGAAAACAATATGGCTAGCATCAGATTTAAACACATCCAGGATGGAACTACTTGGATTCTTACAAACATTTATATTTAAGGAGAAGATGCACGAAAATCAAATAAGTGAAAATTTTTTAATTAATGATGAAGGAAAACACAATCTATATAAGTATTAGTAATGGGAAGGTCATATCCATTGACACCATCTGCCTTCATAATAACATCTCACACAGATTCTGGGTCACTTCGCACAAGATTTTAAAAAGCATTAAGATTGAAGGTTGGGCAATAAGAAGAACAGAACAAAGAAAAATCAAGAGAAAAAATTGCAAAATGGGAGGCAAGAAAAAAAGAGATGAACCCTCAAGCTGTAAAGAATGGAAGTAGAATGAGGTTGTCTGGGATAGTCTCCAGAAAGATGGCTTTGCTGGGTATATGGAGAAACTCCAATGCCGGGACCCTATGGTAACGAATTTCTTTATGAAAAATTGGAAGAATGGAAGAATTCACTTCCATAATCTGTGGGTGGACATTAATGAAGATCTAATTGCAGAGGCCATAGATTTACCCCATAAGGGTATGAAATTCTATCGGCACCAGAGCTATTCGGATAGGGCTCGTGCTAGATTTCCCGAGGATGATCTTGAGGCTGCAAGATTGGTTAAGAAGGTAGGTGGCTTCATAAACCCTAATAATATTAGCCGCTCTTGGAGATTTATTCTGTATGCAACTATCAATTATTTAACTCTAGATGGCATATTCTCTAGGGTCTACGGGTACCATTTTATAATTTTAAACCAGTTTAGGCATGATGAGAAGATAAGCATTCTGTTTTACCTTATGAGTTCTGTGAATCATACCATGAAAAAGCTTCAAACTGACCCTTTTGGTGACCACAGGTCACATCAAGGGTCAATGGTTCTGATTTACAGAAACCTTAAAATGAAAAAGGTTGAAATACTGATTCTCAAAGGTAATTCTCCAGGTGATGAAGAAACATAAGAGTATGAATTAGGCGACAAATTCAATGCAGATACAAAAGATGACTTGAAGAATACTCCTAAAAGGAAAGGGAATGTGAAAGGGAGTTCTTCTAGCAAGAATCCTAAAAACAAACAGAGGTGGGAAGACTTTGGATGAGGAGTTTGAGCTAGATGAAATCAAGACTGAGGATGAAGACACCATTCCAAAACGTGGTAAAAGAAAAATTCCTTTTACTAGAAAGAATTTTTCTGTTGTAAAAAAGAAGGGTAATCCCAAAAAAAGGGTATTGTGGAGTCTTCGGATGAGGAGGAGGATTTAAATGAAAGCCCAGTGATCATAAAGAAGAAGATGAAATATGATGAAAAAAGAGGGGAAACTTTGGATAACAGTGGCATGGATAAGGGCACTAACTCTGTTAGGGTGGACACTCAATGTAAGAAGCTGGAAGTTACATACAAAAAATAGGTCAATAATGAAATTACTAGCAAGAGGGATGGTTTGAACATTGATCAGGAACATAAAGATCACATCCTTTCTTTTGATAAATTTATGGCCATTTTAGCCCAAGACTCTGTTTCTATGAAAGCAGATATTAAAGAGCAAGGTAAAATGGTGAATATGATTAAGACGACCACATTTGGTGAAAAACCTATGGCCTCTTGCCTGGAACACTGGATGGAAGGTGTGCAAAAAAGGGGGCTTTCGGGGAGTTGGGAGGTACAGTGTTGGCCATGAAAAATAAATTACACAACATGAGTAAAGAAGCTGAGGATAATCGCCATGAAGCTAGATTTTCTACCCTTGAAGATAAAGTTGAAAAACTGGAGAATACTTTGAAGAAGATAAGTGATCAAAGCTTTAACATTTTGAAAGCTTCTGCCGATCACAACAAGAACATTGTTGAGAAAATGGAGACTAACAAAGGGGAAGACAACAAAGATACTAAAGAGTGTGAGAGAACCCGTGCCAGTTTGAAGAAAAAAGATGCAGAGCTTGAAGAACTGAAAATTTCGGTCGGCAACATGAAACTTCTTGCGGAGCAGGCGAAAGATCTGAGGGACAATTGCTAGCTGTCTCTATCTTTTGGGTTGTCTTTCTTGCTGTCTTTTTTGTTGTGCTGCCTTTGTCTGTGTTCTTTTGTATGTGTTTCTCATTGCAAGTTCGTGGGCCACTGTTCCTTTTTGGTTTGATTCTTCTTGAAGGCTGATCAACATTGTTTATCTTCAGATCTTTTGTACAAGGTTTCAGGACCTTTCAAATCCTTCTTTTACTTAATCAGAACAATCCACATCATTCATGCACATTGACACAAATTTTTAACATGGAAACCCTGCTAAGGGAAAAACCACCTGGGATCGGTAACCCAAAATGTTTTCACTCTTCTGAAGTGAGCTCGGTGAAGAGCCAACCTTGTTAAAGGTTACAATGCACACTGTTTTAATTAAGTAAAAGAAAGATTTGAAAGGTCCCAAAACCTTGTACAAAAAGATCAGAAGATATACATTGCTGATCAATCCTCAAGAAAGTTCAAAACAAAAAGGAACAGAGGCCCACGACCTTACAACCGACAACACTAGCAAAGGTAAAAAGAAAAAGATAGCACAACAAAAAAGTACAGTAGAAAAGACATCCAAAAGGCAAGAGACAACTAGAAATTGTCCCTCAAATCTTTAGCCTGCTCCGCTAGAAGCTCCATGTTACTCACTAATATCTTCAGTTCTTCCAAATCTGCATCTTTTTACTTTGCACTGGCATGAGTTCTAACATTATTACCCGTACCTTCTTTGGTTTCTTTTCTTTCCCCCCCTGTTAATCTCCATCTTCTCGACAATGTTCTTACTATGATCATTAGAAGCCCTCAGAATGTGAAAACTTTGTTCACCAATCTTCTCAATAGTATTATCTAATTTCTCAACTTTGTCTTCGAGAATTGAGATTTTGCCTTCATAGCGGCTGCTCTCAGCCTCTTTACTCATATTGTCCAATTTTTTTCCATGGCCAGCACAGTGCCTCCCAACTCCCCGAAAGCCTCCCATTTTTGAACTGCTTCCATCTAGTCATTCAGACACGAGACCATAGGTTTTTCACCAAAGGTGGGCGTCTTAATCATGTTCACCATTTTTTCTTGTTCTTTGAGATCATCTTTCATGGACACATTGTCCTAGGCTATGGTAGCCATAAAATGGCCGAAGGATAGAATACAATCCCTATGATCTTGCTCAATATTTAAACCATCTCTCTTGTTGGTAACTTTAACATTAGCTTCAGTGATGTCGGCCTCATCAGTCTTCTTACTTTCAGAGTCTACCCTTTCAGAATTGGTACCTTCATCCATGTCAATGTTGTTTATAGCCTCGCCTTTTTTATCATCGTCTTTCAATTTCTTTTTCTTAGTTTTCACAGGGCTTTCGATTAAAGCCTCCTCATCAGAGGACACCAAAATGCCCTTATTTTTTATGTTACCCTTCTCCTTCTTAACAACAAAGTAATTCTTTTTGACAAAAGGAAATTTTCTCTTGCCACGCTTCGGATTAGTTTCCTCATCCTCTGTCTTGGTGTCTTCCAGTTCAAAATCGTCATTAGAACCTTCCCACCTTTGTTTGGTTTTTGGAAACTTGCTGGAAGAACTCCCTTTTAAATTCCCTTTCCCTTTTACACTTATAGTGTTCTTCATCTCATCCTCAGTGTCTGCATTAAATTTGTCTCTTGAGTCATACTCTTTTGTATCCTAATCACCTGGAGAATTGTCCTTAAGACTTGGCCTTTCAACTTTTCTCATTTTTAACATTTCGTAAATAGGAACAATTAAACCCTGATGTGACGCATGGTCACCATACGAATCAATCTGAAGCTTTTTAATAGTATTATTCAGGGAGCTCATTAGGTAAAATAGAATATTGATCTTCTCATCATACCTAAAGTGATTTAAAATAACAAAATGGTTCTCGTAGGCCCGAGAGCATCTACCATCAAGAGTTAAATAACTTATTGTAGCATACAAAATGAATCTCCAAAAACGACTTATTTTGTTAGGGCAAATGAACCCACCTACCTTCTTAACCGGTCTGGTAGCCTCAATTTTATCATCTGAAAATCTGGCATGAGCTCTGTCCGAATAACTCTAGTCCCAATAGAACTTCATACCCTTCTGGGGTAAACCCGTAGCCTCAGCAATCAGCTCTTCATTGATGTCCACCCAGAAATTGTGGAAGTGAATTTTCCCATTCTTCTAGTTTTTCATGAAGAAATTCATAACAATAGGGTCCCGACCTTGGAGCTTCTCTATATAACCAACAAAACCATCTTTTTGGAGAATATTCCAAACAACCCCATTCTGCTTCCACTCATTACAACTAGAAGGCTTGTCTCTTTTTTTCTTGCCTCCCATTTTACAAGTATTTCTCTAGTTTTTTCTTTGAACCATTCTTCTGATTGTACAACCTTCAATCTTATTACTTTTCGTAATCTTGTGCAAGATGGCTCAGAATCCGTGTGAAGCGATATGATGATGGCAAATGGCGTCGATGAAAATGACCCTTCCATTGTTAATCCTTACATAACTCATGTTTTCCCCCATCATTAATTAAAAGATTTTCACTTCTTTGTTTGTTGTGGATCCTCTCCTTTAATATAAGAGATTTCATATATACAAAATACTAATTTCATTCTGCCAAGTAGTAATGTTATCATTTCTACAGGCATAGTTGGCTGCCTAGTCAGCTGCCCCATTTCCTTCACGATACACATGGGTAATGATACACTTTTTCATAGATCGTATAATGTCCTTAGCATTTTTTATAATATTATCAATCGACCAAGAAGGTGTCGAGGTATCATTAAGACATTTTATAATATTCAGAGAGTCCCCTTCTAACCAGATGTTCTTGCAATTGAGTTCCTTAGCTAGAAGAAGACCATGTCAGACAGCCACTGCTTCAGCCACGTGGTTATTTTGAATTCCTATGGGAATCGTTCTTATAGATTTGCAAATTCCCTTATCATCACGGATCACAACTCCACAACCAACAATACTGGGGTTATCCTTAGAAGCGCCATCAAAGTTTATCTTCATCCATCCCGTAGGGGGCCACTCCCAATTCACCTCATCCCTAGGATTAGTTTGGTCTTCACAATTATTTTGAATGCACCAATTCTTAGAAATAGCAATTTCCTCCATATTTGAATTATCTTTGATGTACATAACTTTATAATTTTCAATTATTATGCTTTTGATCTTTTTGTATAAAATCTTAGGGATATTCGACTTATCTCTGAAAATTTTATCATTCCTCTCTTTCCAGATAGCCCAAGTGATTTGCGGTAAAACAATTTGTCATATCCTTTTAATGTGTTTATTCTTGATGTTGATATCCCAAGAGCTCAACATACTCTGAATGTCGGAAGGGAGGACCCAATCAATATTGAAGGAATTCAGAAGGAGAGACCATATCTCATTAGAATAGGAACAATGAATGAATAGGTAGTTAACAGATTCTTCCTGCTTTCTACACAAAAAACACATGTTAGGCAAATACATGCCTCTAGTTTTGAGATTATCAATAGTTAAGATTTTATTTTGGATCATCATCTAGAAGAATATGTTAATTTTTGGAGTTAGGCCTTTGATCCAAGCTTTGGCCCAAACAGGAGTTTCAATGTTATCATAGTTCAAATAGTAGACAGATCCCACAGTGAATTTGCCACTGGTAGTCCATTTCCAAATCAGAGAATCCTCCTTGTAAAGAGTAATGGCATTAAGAATTTTGTTTAAAGATTTGAGGACAGGGTCTATAGTAAATAGGTCCCTCCATTGTCCATTTACCTAATAGTCATTAACTTTAGAACCAAATCTGATTTTGCAGAGATCAGCCAGTGGACCCCAAAGGGGGTTTTCAACAAGAGTGGAGTCACCAACCTAAATATCTTCCCAGAAGTCAATTTTGTCCCATTTTCCAACTTTCCACTTGACACCTCTTCTCAGAGTGTTTTTAGTCTTAATGACATTCTTCCAAATACAAGATCCAACCATATTATCTTCAGAATCCAAGAAAACATTGAGAGAGAGTGTGTTCCTTTTATATTTATTATGTCAAATCATGCTCCATTCTTTTTTAGAAGAATACCCCCTCCACCCAAGTGTAGCAAGAAGGGAATCATTCATGCTTTTAATCCTTCTAATGCCAAGCCCTCCTTTATTTTTAGGAGTACAAACTTTATCCCAAGATATCATAGCAAATCTCTTAGATTTTTTAACCTCAATCCAAAGAACATTCTTTTGAATTTTTTCAATTGCATCAGCATATTTATTAGGATTTATGAAAAGACTAAGAACATAGATAGGGATATTTTGGAGGGCAAATTTCAAAAGTAGCACTTTACCTGCCTGATTAAGAAGGGCCCCTTTCCAGCCAACAAGTTTTTTTATGAAATTTATCCATTAAAGTACTCCAGAAGGCCTCAAGAGGATTAAGACCAAGGGAAAGTCCCAGATAGGTGGCAGGTAGTTGACCAATTTGTCATCCCATGATTCTGTTAATTTTTTCCTATCTGTACTTCAGGGTATTAATAAAGTAGATGTACCTTTTATCCCAATTAATAGATTGGCTAGTAGCCTTGCTATAATTATTGAGAATCTTGTTGAGATTCCGGGCTTCAGATATTGAGGCTTCTCCTAGAAAGATTGAATTATCCACAAATTGTTGATGAGAACACCCATAATTGGAAGAAGACGGTCTAAGACCTTTCAAATCTCCTATTTGAATAGAATTGTCAATATATCTCCCCAAGCATTTAGCCAGAATAACAAATAACACAGGAGAGAGAGGATCTCCTTGCCTAAGACCCCTTGAAGATTTAAAGAAAGGAGGGGGATCCATTAACCAAAACAGAGGAGGGGGAAGTGATAAGCTGCAAAAGAATTTTAGTAATTTTGGGACTGAATCCAAAAGCCAAGAGAGTTTTCTGATGTAAAACCCTATCAACTCTATCATAGGCTTTAGAGAGATCAATTTTTAAAATAAACCCTTCTTTTCTTGCCATAGTCAGAGAGTGAATATTTTCATGGACAGTAATGATGGAGTCTAAAATCTGTCTACCTGCGACAAAACTTGTTTGTTGATGAGAAATGATTCTAGGAAGAAGAGACAAAATTCTAGAAGTAATCACCTTAGAAATAATTTTGTAGGAACAGTTACAAAGGCTAATCAGTTGAAAAAGATTCATAAAATCGGACCCAGCTCTTTTGAGAATAAGAGCAATAAATGTGCCATTAATTTCTTTGAGGATTCTTTTGGATCCAAAAAACTCTTTGACAACATCAGTAACATCTTTTTGAACAATAGTCCAATAATACCAGAAGAAAAACATAGGGAAGCCATCAGGGCCTGGGGATTTAGATCCTTCAAAGGAGAAGACAACCTTCCTTATTTCTTCATTAGACAGGATAACACAGATTCAAGTTGTCATTGTTCAGTAATAATTTAAGGGATAGTCGCCAATATATCCTGCTAAAGATCTTGGTTCAACTGATTATTCTGGGTCACCAAAGAAGAGAATTAGTTCTTAGCTTCCTTAGAGATTTCATCCTCCTTATCCAAAACTCTGTCAGAGACATTGAGCTTAGATATTCTATTGGCTGCTTTATGCTTGAGCGTTGTTATATGAGAGAATTTGGTATTTCTGTCCCCTTCTCTTAGCCAAGTATTACAAGATCTTTTCTTCCAAAACATTTCTTCTTTGTGCACTATATCATGGTATTTGATCAAGATTTCACTCTCAATTTCTTTAGTGATATTAGTATAACCATCCAATTGAATAGAATCCTGAACTTCTTTAAGTTCCATCAAAATGTCAGCCTTAGAAGAGAAAATATTACTAAGAGTTTCCTTATTCCAAATCTTAATATTGTCTTTAACATTTTTTCAGCTTATAAGTGATGACATGTAACTGATTGAATGTTTGAAGATGTTAAGTTGATCACCAAAATGCAGAAGGATAATGCAAGACGTTAAATCAGTTAATGGATTGTATTGTCATTGATGTCAACTTGATATAATCTAATCGGTTATAATAAAAGTGTCAAAGACTTTAGAGAATTAAAGAGAAAAAGTTTATGCTTTCAGTAATGCATAAAAGACAAGCATTCACAATGTGACTTCAAACACCGACAGTCAGTAGAAACCGACGGATAGAGATCACCGAAAGTCAAGTCATAGTGATGCCCGAGCAAGAACACCAATGATCATTATCGACGAGTAGAATTACAGGCATAACCGATGGCCAGAAACATAGTGTAAACCGACGGAGAAGCCCGAAGAGAACTAGAGTGTTGACCAAAGCTATCAAAGAGTTAAACACGGAAATTAACTTGAGTTCAGAAACGACAAAATATATAGTTGGCGGAGCTAAATATGGAGTTAACTGGTAGTTATCTTTGTTTTCATCGACAAGATAAAGCCAAAGATAAGTAATGGATTTAAAGCTATTTTGTCTAGCTGTTAAGAAGATCTTTGTGAGATAAAACAAGAGTGATGCTTTAAATCTAACTGACGAGAATTGTGGATCACGCCAAGATCAAGAAAATCAAGAACCTAACAATGGTGATATCATGTCTATAAAGAGAACTCAATTCATTACAAATTGTGGTGGGTGAATGAATGAAAAGAGGATGCTAAAGAGAAACTGATGAAGAACAACTTCATACAGTCTTGATCAATCAAGCTGAGGAAAGAGCTAAAGTTTTCTGCGGACACCGAGCAACAGAGCACAACATCACCGAGCATAATCAAAGTGGAACAAAGGTATAAACTGAGATATATTGATCAGAATAGTTTTATGAGATTATAATAGATCTTAAAATCTGCAAGTATAAGTTATATATGTGAACAGATCATACTATTTCAGTTTAACCATTGATTCAGAAAGTCTCTTAACCGAGTAGGATTTAAAGATCCTTTCTATATTGAGATACATCCCATGGAGTATCAAAAAGTTTGATCATGAAGATAGCATGAGATGCCATATACCTATTGACAGGCCAAGTGAGTGTTTGATCAAGGAAGGTAGCATAGAGATGCCCAATATCAAGTGACAGACTAAACTTTTAAATCCTCTAACAAGGTCACACCTAACAGTGTGTTTGTAACCTTTAACAGGGTTAGTTCTTCACCGAGATCACTTCAGAAGAGTAAAAATCTTGGATTATCGATCCCAAGTTGTTTTTCTCTTAACTGGGTTTCCACGTTAAAAATTTGTGTCAATGTGTTTATGAGTCATTACTTTAGTGTTTTGCATTACACATAATTTAATTGGATTGATCGGTATACTCTAGATAATTTACTGTCTTTCGGTAAATTAACAAACTGTTATTTAGTAAACATACAGTAGAAGGTTTAACAAAACATTCCGAGCAGTAGTATTTTGATAATAGTATTTGGAGGCATTCGTCTTATAGGACTGAAGATAACAAGAGGCTTAATATTATGACACTAATTTTTTGGGGTTGATTATTGGAATATTTTTTAGGCCATTGATTCACCCCCTCTCAGTTATTACTAACAATTGGTATCAGAGCTTGTGTGCTTATAAAGAGAGTTTAACAACTCAAGCAAAATATCACAAGATGAACAGACGAGATGTGCCCAAGTTGAATAAAGACAACTTTGCATCATGACAAAGCAGAATAAGACTCCACCTATCAAGTATTTGAAATGATATTGTTCAATGCTTAGATACTGAATATGTGTTGCCTACATGACCTCACACTCTTAAGCAATTAAGAGTAAAACATGAGCATAATTACATGATGATAGAACTTGCATCATCACTTTCCGATGCTGGGTTTGAAGATGTCAAAACCTGCACCTCTGCAAAGAAAATGTGGGATAAGTTGAAGCTAGTACATGGAGGAGATGCCAATGTACTAAGAGCAAAGGTAGAAAGCCTAAGAGGGAGGTTTGATGACCTAAGAATGAAAGGAGAAAACATCACTTCGTATAGCTGCAGAATCAAAGAGGTAGTAAATGCTATCCGAGGAGTTAGAGGTGTACTTGAAGAGGAGACAGTGGTAAGTAAAATCTTAAGAACCTTATTTCTTGTATATGCTATTAGAGTTTCTGCTATTCAAGAGATGAGAGCAGTTGCAAACAATACAGTTACTCTAGATAGTTTGATTGGTAGACTAATTTCATTTGAGATGAATAACTTTGATAATAGTGTCTTACCATCTATAGAATCTGCATTCAAATCTTCTGTAAAGATAAGTAACTCAAGTCATAGACATGCTGTTAGAAATGATAGTGACAGTGATAATGAGGATCAAGGACTTGATGAGATTGAAGTGCTTATGGCCAGAAGATTGCAAAGAGGCAAAGGTAGATACAAAGGTAAATTACCACTTATATGTTTCAATTGTAAAGAGGTTGGACACTTTGCTGCAAGATGTCCAAACAAAAGAAAAGATGACAGAGGAAATGACAGACTATATGAGAAGAAGTTTGATAAAGATGATAATAGAGATTACCGGAGCAACCGACAATCTGACAAGAGAGATACCCGAAACTACAAGGACAAAGGGAAGAAAGCTTGTTACCGAGCTGAGAACAAAGCTGATGACAGTGACACCAAATCAGAAGACATCGAGATGGTATTTATAGCCACGAAGGATGATTTAGATGAAGATGAAGAAAAGTATGTAGAAACTGCACTCATATCTAAAGTTAGTAAAAATGATGTCTCGATCATAGATAGTGGCTGCACTCACCATATGACCGGTGATAAACAAAAGTTTGAGACTTTTGAATACTATAATGGTGGTTTAGTGAGAATGAGAAATGATACACCTTGTCCAGTTGAAGGTAAAGGAACCATAATGTTGAATAACCTGATAAAATGTGAAAATGCCTACTGGGTAAAAGGACTGAATTATAATTTGTGTTTCACAACCGAACAATTTAGGTCACAGAGTTGCTTTTGAAAATAATAAGGCAAATATCTACAATGAATCAGGAAGGTTGATTGGTACCGGTGAGCAGACAAAAGGTAACCTTTTCTATCTTGATGACACTAACACCACTTGTTTAATGGCTAGAAATGAAGACATATGATTATGACACAAAAGATTGTGTCATGTGAACTTTAACAACATAAAAATAAGCAACAAAAAAAATGTCAGAGGTTTACCGAGCGTGACTAAGCCCAAGCATATCATGTGCAAGAACTGCAAAAAAGGTAAGATGACAAAGGCTATTTTCAAGAGTATAACCCATACATCTAATGCAATTCTAGAACTAGTCCATACAGATTTATGTGGACCCATGAGGACAAAGAGCTACTATGGAGATAGGTATTTTATTCTCTTTGTTGATGATTATTCTAGAATGATGACAGTCATGTTCTTAAAAGATAAATCAGAAGCATTTAAGATGTTTAAATGGTATAAAACAATGGTAGAAAAAAAAAAGTGAAAAGAAATTGAAATGCTTAAGGTCAGATAAAGGAGGGGAATTTACTTCAGATGAATTAACTGACTATTGTAATGAGCATGGAATTAAAAGACATGTTTCTGCACGGAGGACACCACAACAAAATGGAATTGCTGAAAGGAGAAACAGATCAATTGTTGATTGTGCAAGAACATTGATGATTGAGAAAAACACCACTCAAACTTTTTGGAGGAAAGCTGTTAGTACTGTTGTTTACACATTAAATAGAGTACACTTGAAGGACACAAAGAAGACACGCTATGAGCTTTGGTATGGTCATACACCCAATGTAAGTTACTTCAGAATCTTTGGTAGTCAATGTTATATATTGAAGGATGATATAAATGAAAAACTTGACTCCAAAAGTGTTGAAGGTATCTTTGTAGGGTATTCAACCAAAAGAAAGGCTTATAAATGTCTTAACAAGTCATCTAACAAAATCATTGAAAGTGCAAATGTAAAAATAGATGAATTTGCAAAAAATAATGATAAAGAAAGAAAAAAAGAACCGGAGTACTACAATAGGTTTGCATATACAAAACCTAACACTCTACCCGAGCAACAGTGTCTCACTCCTGAGCATCAGAATATTGCACTCGAGCATCAGGCTGCAATTATCGAAAATTAGGATAATCCTCAAGATGATGTTCCGAACCATGGAGATGAGAACGAAGGTCAAGAAGATGATTATAATGATGAACACAGAGCTGAATCGAAACTTGCCAAGTATGTCAGAAGACATCATCCATAGAATCAAATCATAGGAGACAAGAAGGTTGGAACACAAACAAGAAGTCACTAAACACTAGATGTTTACTTTGTGATTTTGAGCTTAAATCTATTAACACTACACTTGAGAATGAAGAATGGGTCAGTGCTATGAATGAAGAAATATAACAGATTGAGAAGAACAATACATGGGCACTAGTACCGAGACCAAATGACAAGAATGCCACCAGTACCAAATGGATATTCAGAAACAAGCTGAATGAGAATGGAGAAGTCACAAGAAACAAAGCAATGTTAGTATGCAAGGGATATGCACAAGAAAAAGGTATTGATTATGGAGAAACTTTTGCACCTGTTGCTAGGCTAGGAGTTAGAATACTACTTGCTTATTTTGCATTTAAAGGATTCAAGGTATACCAGATGGATGTCAAATTTGCATTCCTAAATAGAATACTAGAAGAAGAGGTATACATTGAACAACCAGAAGGGTTTGTTGATCCAGACAAGAGAAACATGGTATGTAGACTACATAAGGCCTTGTATGGATTGAAACAAGCACCAAGAGCCTGGTATGAAAGACTTCACTCATATCTCTTTAGCATAAAATTTGTTAGAACAAGTGAAAATAACAATATGTACTTAAAAGAAGATACCGATGGTAATATTCTCATTGCTAAAATTTTTGTTGATGATATCATTTTTGGGAGAAATGAATTGTTATGCAAATCCTTTGCTAATGAAATGAGCAAGGAATTTGAAATGTCTATGTTTGGAGAAATCAAATTCTTTCTGGGTCTACATATTCTTCAACAAGATACAGCCATATACATCACTTAGTCCAAATACATCAAGGAAGTACTAAAGATATTCAAAATGAAAGATACCAAACCAGTTGGAACACCTATGGCTACTGGGTGTAAGCTGACAAAAGAAGACAAATCCAATGAGGTAAATCAGACGTTATATAGATCAATGATTGACAAACTGATGTATGTTGTTCACACCAGACCAGATATAACACATGCAGTTGGAATAGTTGCAAGATTCTCTGCTAATCCCAAAGAATCACATATGACTGCTGTTAAGAGAATTCAGAGATATTTGAAAAACACCGAGGACTGGCTTATGGTACAAAAGAGAAGAAAAATTTGAGCTACAAGTCTATACAGATGCTGATTGGGCTGGAAACATTGATGACCGGAAAAGCACAAGTGGAGGAGCATTCTTCATGGGTGACAGACTTGTCACATGGATCAGCAAGAAGTAATGATGCATCTCTCAGTCTACTGCAAAAGCAGAGTATGTGGCTGCTGCTGCAAATTGCTCCAATATTGCATGGATCAAACAATTGTTGGAAGGTATGAATATGAAGATCCTTGAACTAGTAATTATCTATTGTGATAATACCAGTGCAATTAACATTTCTGAAAATCCAGTCATGCATGCTAAGACTAAGCATATTGTTATCAAGTATCACTATCTAAGAGAACAAGTGCAATCAAAGGAAGTGACACTGGAATATGTTCAATCAAAGGAACAATTAGCTGATATATTCACCAAGCCATTATTGAAGGATACATTTGAGTTCCTGAGACAGGGACTAGGGGTCCAACCCTTGTCTATTGGTCAATAAGCTGACTAGGAGGTTGCATCAACATATACCAAATTTGAAGATTAGTCATGTTGATGCAAACACTGAGATGGAAAGCAACCGATATATCTGTACATAGCAAGGTACATATCTGCACCGAAAACCAGAAACATTGTATTGCTGATGGATAGGGAAATTCAAGGAATATATTATGTAAAGGGATGAAACATGATATAGATGATTATTTTTTGTTTGGCATTGTTGTCAAAGGGAGAGATGATTCCATTATCATATAAAGGGAGAGATTATCTCATTGTCATAAAGGGAGAGATTATTTCATCATCATAAGGAAGAGATTATATCATTATCCATGAAGGGAAAAGTTCATGTGAATCAGAAAGAAAGAGTTAATCAATATTCTAAGGGAGAGAAATTGATTTACATATGAAATATCCATCTAAGGAAGAGAAGTAACAAAGGGAGAGAGTTCGGAAAAAGAGAAAGATTGTTGTAAAAGGAAAAAGAGATTATCAAGAACAGGAATAGTCAAGACATAACACATATCAGAATAGAGACACCAGATGATACATCTATCCAGTAAAGGGATTCAAGACAACCATTCTGCATGAAACAAATCTAAGCTATTTTTGAGCTTACCGAGAGACAAACATTTGTAATAGTTACATTAGGAAAGCTTGATGAAACTGTATATTTCATATTGTATGAGTGAAAGTATAATATGATAATGTAGTATGTTTCCATCAATGCCAAAGGGAGAGATTGATGACATGTAACTGATTGAATGTTTGAAGATGTTAAGTTGATCACCAAAATGCAGAAGGATAATGCAAGACATTAAATCAGTTAATGGATTGTATTGTCGTTGATGTCAACTTGATATAATTTAATCGATTATAATAAAAGTGTCAAAGACTTCAGAGAATCAAAGAGAAAAAGATTATGCTTTCAGTAATGCATTAAAGACAAGCATTCACAATGTGACTTCAAACACCGACGGTCAGTGGAAACCGACAGACAAAGATCACCGAAAATCAAGTCACAGTGATGCCTGAGTAAGAACACCGACGAGCATTACCGACGAGCATTACTAATGAGCAGAATTGCAAGCATAACCGAAGGCTAGAAACATAGTGTAAACCGACGGAGAAGCCCGAGGAGAACTAGAGTGTTGACCGAAGCTATCAAAGAGTTAAACACCGAAATTAAATTGAGTTCAGAAATGACAAAATATCTAGCTGGCAGAGCTAAATATGGAGTTAGAAGATGAAGGTCTAAGACCTTTTAAATCACCTTTTTGAATAGTGTTGTCAATATATCTCCCTAAGTATTCAGCCAAAATAACAAATAACACAGGAGAAAGAGGATCTCTCTGTCTGAGACCCCTAGATGATTTGAAGAAAGAAGGGGAGCCATTGACCAAAATAGAATAAAAGAGAGTAGTAATGAGTTGCATAGGAATCTTAGAAATATTAGTACTAAATCCAAAAGCCCGGAAAATATTCTAAAGCAAAGCCCAATCAACTCTATCTTAGGCTTTGGAAAGATCAATCTTTAATATAAACCCTTCTTTCCTTGCCATAGTCAAAGAATGAATATTCTTATGGACTGTGATAATAGAATCTAAAATTTGTCTACCAAGAACGAAACCAGTTTGTTGATGAGAAATGATTCTTGGAAGAAGATTCAAAATTCTAGAAGTAATCACCTTAGAAATGATTTTATAGGAAGAGTTACAAAGGCTTATAGGTCGAAAAAGATCCATAGTCAGCTCTAGCTCTTTTAGGAATAAGAGCTATAAACGTACCATTTATCTCTTTGAGAATACTTTTGGATCCAAAAAACTCTTTAACAGCATCAGTAACTTCCTTGTGAATAATATTCCAAAATTGTTGGAAGAAAAACATATGGAACCAATCAGGGTCAGGGGATTTAGAACCTTGAAAGGACAAAACCGCATTTTTTATTTCTTCATTAGTAGGGATAGCACAAAGATTCTTATTATCAATGTCATTAATAATATTGGGAATTATATCCAGAATATCCTACTGAAGAATCTAGTTCAGATGGTTATCCTTAGTCACCAACGAGGAGAAGTAGTTCTTAGCTTCCTTGGAAATATCCTCCTCCTTATCCAAAACTCTTCCATTAGCCTTTAGATTAGAAATTTTGTTGACTATTTTATGCTTGAGAGCAGTCATATGAAAAAATTTAGAATTTCTATCCCCTTCTTTTAGCCAAGTGATGCGAGATCTTTGTCTCCAAAATATTTCTTCTTTGTGCACTATGTCATGATATTTGATAAAAATTTCATTTTCGACATCTTTGGTGATATTAGTATAACCTTCCAGTTGGATAGAATCCTGAACATCCTTAAGTTTCATCAAAATATCAGCCTTGGAAGAGAAGATATTCCCAAAAGTTTCCTTTTCCAAGTCTTAATTTTGTCTTTAACATTTTTCAACTTATAAGTTAATCTATACATAGCAGTGTCATCAATCTTAATCTGCCACCACTCTCTGATTTTATGGCTAATATCTGGATGAGTGGTCCACATTTTCTCAAAACGAAAAGGGAAGTTCCTTTTCTTAGATATCAGGTCAGCAATGAAGGAGAGAGGGTAATGGTCAGACCCAACTCTAATAGAAGTTGTTAAAGTACAGTTAGAATGCTGGTACCAATTATCAGAAATGAGGGTTTGATCGAGTCTTACCTGGATAAGCCCATCACCTTCTCTACGATTGGTCCAAGTATAATTGACTCCTTGTAAATCGACATCAATGAGAGCTTGTCTTGTAATAAAATTCATCAAATCAATTTTTCTCTCCAAGTTAGGTTGACTGCCTCCAACTTTTTTAGTTTCTTTGAGAGGAGTATTAAAGTCTCCCATAATAATCCAACTGTCATTATCAAAAGAATTCCTTACCTGGTCAATTCTGTTCCAGAAAGATCTTCTCCCATTTTAGTGTTGGAAGCATAAGTATTTGTGAGAATCCAAGTTGTACCATCCTGAATGTGCTGAAATCTAAAAGTAGCCATATTGTTTTCCTAATAGATGACTTCCCCCTTAATAACAGTAGAATTCCATATAGTAACTATGCCTCCTGAGGTTCCATCCGAGCTTCCACCACAGATGTTACCATTTTTGAAAAACTTTAGTGTTTCCACCTTATCCTTAGACATTTTAGTCTCCTGAATCAAAACAATATCTAGGTCTATTGTCTCTAATCATATTTCTAATTAAGTCCTTCTTGTGGGGATTATTTAATCCTCGTATATTCCAAGATATTATCTTCATTTCTTTTTAGTTATTCTCACCTGAGTGATGGTTTTTTGAGTACCATCCGCTATATTTCTAGCTACCTCCTGATTTGTTTTCCTTGAGCTTGGTGGCCTTCCTAGTGGAGAAAGTTGACTCCCTCCGACATCAAGTTGATTTCCTTTGTTGTTTTTCTTAGCTTTGGTTGCCATGCCCTTTTTACCTTTGGTTTTATCAACCATGGTGAAAGGGAACTCTTTTTCACTTCTTTCTAGCACCCTATCAATTTCTTCTTGATCCCCCCATTTAGGCTTTGTTTCTTCATTTTCCTTCACCTTGGGAGATATATTTTGTGTCATGTCAAATAGTCCTGGCCCCAACACTATATCTTGTTGAGCATCTATGAACTCATTGTTCCTAGTGTTGAGCTTCGACTCCCCTTGTTGTCTATTATGTTTCTCATTCTCTTGAGTTGTTGACTGATTATCCTCCGCATTCATCTGACTATTGATCTTCTGATTAATCAAATCTTCCTGCTCATTATCTAGTGTATTCGGAACAATATCCCTTATCTGTTCTATCTCATTGTTATTATGTACTTCAGGCTACAAGCTGACATTGATTATAGCCTTTGGGTGGTGTTTATTCTGATCCAAGTTGTTTTCCTTTTTATCCTTAATATCTTCATTTTTTCAGCTTTATCCTCTTTGTTCTTGGAATCAGAACTTAAAACCCCTTCTGGGAATTCTTCATTCTTACCTACAGGTTTCCACATCTTTTTCTACTGGGTTTTCTTAATAGTGTTACTTGGGCATTTTTTTGCCCAATGTCCCGCCTTTTTACATCTAAAATAGGCAAATAGGATTGATTCATATTCTAGTTTTTGAATCCATTTCCCAAGTTTTTACTCCATTTCTATCTTCTCCGACATATCAGCCTTAGGGACTATACCAACACAAATTCTTGCATGCGTTAACTTTCTTCTTGACGTTGTAACATGATCTATGGATAAAAGCTCCCCAAAAGAGCTGGCTATACCCACAAAGACATCTCCATTCCAATACTCAAGAGGTAGTCCAGGGAGTTTTACCCAAACAAGGATTTGAACTATGAATTCCTCGTTAAGGGCCATAGTCAAATACCATTTTTGTAATACCATAGTACTTCTTCCTATACTCCATGGTCCACCACTTATGGTTTGTTTCCTATCTTCTTCGCATGAAAAAAGAATGAGATATATCCTTTGTTCATAGCGACAACATCCACTTGTCCTTTAAGATTCCAACTTTTATCAACAAAGGCTCTAATAATTTCAATATTAGGTATAATCCCAATAAACCGACCAACTAGAGAGTTCTCCATTTTTTTAATGTTATGGTCAATGACTTGATCGGGAATAGCAATTGCATATTTCCCTTCAGAAAGTTTCAAGATATTTCTCACATGCAGATAAATAGATTTAACTGAGGGTTTGATTCCAAAGAGAGGTGACCATTTTGTTGTCTCTTTTCCTATAATGGGTCCCCCACCTAGGTCCCCGCTATCCTCTCCAGTTGGACCATCTTTCTTTTTCTTCTCGTTATCATCTCCCCCTGAGTCCGCAGAGATTCCCTCTGTCACAAAGGCTCCTGTAGCACCAGCGCAGGCGTTTTCCGTTGAAGAATTTGAAATCTGGTTTCTCGCCTTGGTTTCTCCATTCTCGCTCCAGCTAGCCATATGAATGTTGTGGATTGATATTTTACATTACACTTTACTTTATTGACCTAGATCGGTAATCACAGTATTAAGTTACTGATACTCGGTAAACACTATTGACTAGAGTTTGAGATTACATAATACATTTCACCGAGTTGAATTATATGTTTAAATTTGTTTTTATATATACATGTGGAGGAATTTGGGACTGTAGGATAATTGGGAGCCAACTGATTCTAATTGATTCACCCCCCTCTCAGTTATTCTAACATATGCATGGTCCTCCCCTTGCTCCTCCTCCTACTCCACTTATTCCAGCAATTGTCCAGCATTAAGTTGTGGTTTCTGCACTTGGTGCATTGAGTTCCCTTTTGAGCAATTTAAGTGAGAAGTCAACGCAAATGAGGGGTTCCCCCACCACACCGCATTATTACAAGTTGTGGACAGATTTGTGTGGGTGGGACTGCTCCTACTTCTAATGCATCTCATGGTGGAGATGACAACGCATCATATTTCAATTTTCTCTGCATGGGGGATGATCATCCTGCAAAGTTAAATTCATAATAGTCACTGATAGAAAAATATAATTTTTGATATATATATATATATATATATATATATATATATATATATATATATATAATGTGGATTTTTTGGTGTACAAATGATGGATGATCATATTCCATCTACTATTATGGGCATGAGCGAGCTTTACCATTTTTCATCTGCACCGAGAGATATCAACACATCGTTCATAGTGCACATTGACCTAAAGATTTCAATAAACTTAACTAAAGAATTAAAACTCGAGTTTAATAACATGTGATATATTTTTTAATTTTATGGTACAAGACAAATTTCTGAGGTTGCCTCCACTTCACATCATTGACCATTAGTCGTTGAGACTCGCGTACCCACAATATGTTTCTTTTTATTATGTCTAAGTATTTATATACTTACAAATATGTACAATTTTGATTCTTGCTTAATCATTTAACAAGTCAACAATGTTCTTATTATATATGTTTTCAAGTAGACACCACTACTAGGATTGGCAGTGCTACTTAGCAGAGCCAATTTCAATCATCCTCTACATCATTTGAGGTCATTTATTAAAGTTAAATTTGCAATGTGCAATTTCTAAGACTTTTATAGGGATCAAAATCGACTCACTTGAATACAATGTTTTATAATGTTATTTGTACTCGACTTGACGATTGCGACTTTTGGTTGTGTTCCACATATTTGGGTTCAATCTTACTCTTAAATTCACTGATAAATCCATGTACACTAACATTTTCAGTGATTACATCACACCGCCTTCCATCCTTTAATGGATAATGAATATTTTTATATCAATGAATTTCTGTCCAAAATTAATTGAATGATTTTCATGCAAACAATCACCTAACAATGCAAGGTTGCCACATATATCGCATACACTAGAGACACATGCATTTAAAAGAAATAATTTCTCATTAGGTGGTTTACAAAACAATCCTAATATAACCTCTTTAATAGTTTGAGGTGGCATATTTATTCCACATTCCTACAACATTTTGTTAGTATGCATGGTAGAATGTATATATTGAAATACATCATTAATGGTAATAAAATTGAACGTGAGTTTTGCAATGGTCAATACAACTTGTTTAAAAGACTCGTCTGTTTTAGGTTTGACATATATGCCTAACATCTTCATCATTTTTCGCATTTTTATCATTTTCATTATCGTAACATTAGTTGACATTGAAATTGAAATTTAAAAAAAAAAATGCCTAACAATCTATTTGCATGTATCCTAATTTTTCTCCATAAAACCAAACCATGAAGATTGTCCAAGGCATTGCTTTTAATTTGAAAATATTAATTATTTTAATTATAACTCAAAGAAGGGGTTTCTTTCTCAATTTGTGTTTTTATGTCTACATCTACATTATTAATATCAATTGGTGTTTAAATTTCTATTTATATTTCTCTATCTTCGAGAATATTATTACTATCATTTAGTATTTGATTTTCAATTTAGATGTTTCTCTATCTTCAGGAATATTATTATCATACAAAGAGTACCCTTCTTATTTTAAATCACCAAATTCTATATCAGAAAAAACACATGGCTGTGAAGACATGCCTATAACCAAAATTGGATTAGAAGACTCTTGGATTTGCTTCTTTTGTATTTACTTCATCAACATTTGCATCCATCATGGTGTCCTCAATGTTCTCCCCTTCTGTAATGATTGTGGAACTCGATGCTCCAACTTTATTCAATTCTTAAATTCTTATTCTTCTTTACCTTTGTCCTTTTTCCTCATTCTTCATATTCGATGCAAGCTCCTCAAGTGTCATTACCTTCATTTGCCTCTTTCTACATTGCTTTGATCTCATATTCAATCAACTTAAGAACACTCCAACATTTTCCAAAATTCAAATTCAAATGACTACTCATGCCAAAAGCCACAAAAGATGAGACTGTAAAATAATTTGACTAATGAGAATCATAATCATGCAAATACTTGATCTGATGTTGCACATCGTTCAAGAATGAGTGAATAATCATTGCACTCTATCTGTTATTGATCAGATTTGATAACAACTATATTAGAAACATGTATACATGATATTTAAACCAAACGAGTACGCATTATATAAACTTGTACTCGTTCCTAATCAAATGGTAAGAAAAGTAACATGTATGCATTATTTGAAATTTGAATTTTGAATTGGAAACCACGCCTTCACTTTGGTTTTCGAGCCAAGACAGGCTTTGTGAGACCAAGTCTATGCCTTGGACCTTCAAACTAATGGCTAAAACATTAAAACCCAAAATTTTTGCCTGACCATAATTTTTAGGTCTTCCTAATTGAATTTCTCAATGAAGCAAAAACCCATTGGAGTTTTTAGTGTGTGGAATTTAAAAATTAATTTCTGGGGGGGAATTTGATTAATTTTACTATTTTTTTATTTTTATTAATCAAACTAGTACATAAACTTCAAATAGCGAGTTTGTCCAAAATATGCATAACTTTTTTTGTTTTTATGTGGCATCAACCTACATAGAATTCTTTTCAAGATTTAAAAATAAAAATAAAAAATGATAAGTTTACGTCAATTTATGGTTGTCGTACACCAAAGATTTCCAAAAAAGACTTTAGAATCAATAAAAATTTAATTTAAAAAATATTCAATAAAAAAATCAAAAATATGTTCATCAATCTTTTGTATGGTCCTAAAACAAGCATTTTGAAAAAGTAGTTCTTACACACATCTACTAAAAAGAAATTTATACCATGTGGGTATTGAAATAAATTACATATTTGAAAAGTCTAGTCTGAGCACTACATTTCCTATTACTAAAATTTTTATAGATTCAATATTTAAGTTCCTCGAATTTTTACATCAATTGAGAGAAAAATTAAAAATCAGGAAATACACTTCCACTTTTGGCCCGAAAATGGGGCTCAACTTCTTGCAAGGACCCGTATCATATTCCTCAAACATGCCAAGTATTTCTTCACTTTTATCTCACTATATTGAACTTACTTGTAGATGTGGATGAGTTGTTGCTAGAATTCCTAAATTGACCTAAATTGATTATTCATAATGTTGCAAATTTTGAGCTAACCTTTAATGTGTTTGAACAAGTTCCATCATGATCTTTTCCATACTAGGTATATTTCCTATATTGAACTAACTCACTATCCACAAATATAATACAATATTTTTTCCCAATAGGCTAGTAGACTCAATGCTATGGAATCACTGTAATATTCCGTAGAAAAACTTGCACAAATATTCATTAGTTTTCCTCAATAGCAATTTTGTCAAACAATTTGCACACATGTAAAGTAATATATTTTTTGAATGTAGGTTTAATGATGTTGTGGTGAAATGCCTTCACATACTTTTTATTCATGTGCATTCAACAATATTTTTGAGTTTTTACTAATATTGGAACTCTTGTTCAAGTGCTTCTAGGATAATACATAAATAGAGTTTCCATACATGACGAAATATTCAGCACCTAATTGTAGATTGAATCATAAACCATCAACTAAGACGCAAATCCTTTTGTATTCAGAATACCATTCAATTTAAAGCTTGATTTTACAATAGGAACAATATGGAATCTTGAACATATAACGTGTTCTAATATATTTTGGATTAACAACTATAAGTGCTTAAACTTAACGAAGAACCTATTCAAAGATAACTTGTTGACATTTAATTGCATAGATTCAGTTGTAGGTGAAACTCAAATACAGTACACAAAGGAGTCAGAAACTGTACAATAAGAAAAAATTAGCAATGCAATGGCAATATGGATTGCTTCCCTTTTCCTATTGTGCAATCGAAAAGAAGATGTCCCAATCGACTCAAGTTGGAATTAAGCACTAAGTGGGTCAATGATCCTTTGTTGATTGATGGGCTGGAATTGTTTCTATTTGAGGTGTTGACATTTGTGTTTTGTCATTGATGTCAACATATGTTTCATTTGGATGCATTAGAAGTTTAAGTAAGACTGGTTATCACAAGTACATGCAAGATTGACAGATGTGTACGAACAGTGCACGACATGTGAGAGTATACAAGCACGGAATGTGTAGAGGGATGAGTGTATACCTTATGTCTAAGGTCGTTGGACCTTACGTTGTTATTTGCATGTGTTATAGATGTTTTGGTGAAGACCGGTTACAAAGTAGTGACAGAGGATTATGAAAGAGATGGTCTCTGAGTTTTTGGGATAGCTTGGATGTGAGCATGGTTCATGGTATGCGAGCTTAAGGCATGATAGAAGATACATGGGATAACATTCTTTGTGATCCTCGGGTCGCTGGATTCTTGATGACATCAACTGGGGCATGTTGACTAGCGAAGACCTATTTGGGGTCGACCACAAAGATGTAACATGCTTAATGATTAGCGAGCACGAATTATGGATCTTGGCACGTAACTGATGATTTATATTTGTTAAAAACTTGTGTAAGGTACCATGTGTATCTTACCAAGGGTCTATGTAATTGTTTGTGCATTGGGGAAGCCTTAACAGGCCGAACTAATTCCTTATTGTAACTTGTATAAAGGAAAGTAGTGTCTTGATGTATAAGTGTATGGATTGGATATATTGGATGTTGCAAGCATGTGGATGTGAGTTTTGTTGGATGTAGAACAGTGATTATGGTTTTAATGCACTTCATTGGAACTATATAGGCAAAGCAAATTGTTATCAGTCAGTTCACTGTTACAAGTATACTTTTATACTTCTCTTTGGACAATGGATCCAGAAGGTGGGTTTAACCTTTGGAAGGTGGATTTAACCTTCACTCTAGGCAGTGTGCTCGGGAAGTGAGCTCGTCATTTCATTCAACTCCTAACAGGGTTGAGAAGATTCCTAACTGGGTTTGTCCTTTAACATGGACTTGTATTGGATGTAATAATCAGCTCCTAATAGGGCTAGATCTCCTAACAGAGATACAATATTTCTAGTGCCTTATTTGTGGGTGTTAATTCCCACTGGGGTTTTTTCCCTTAACAGGGTTTTCCTTGACAACAAATACTTGTGTTATGGTGTTGTTCTTGTAGTGCTCAGATTTGCATTAAGTAATTGGTTTAAAGTTTAAATTTTAAATATTTTGCATACAATTGATTCACACCCCCCCCCCCCCCTCTCTGTTGTATTATTCCTAACAATTGGNCCCCCCCCCCCCCCCCTCTCTGTTGTATTATTCCTAACAATTGGTATCAAAGTTTGTAGTCCTCTGAGAGAAAGCTTGACCACTTGAGGTGATCCTGAGATGGCTTACTATAGGAAGGAGAGTCCAAAATTTGATGCTAAAAATTTTGACAGTTGGAAGAACAAGATGAGAACTCACCTAATCAACTTGGGAATTGATTACTAGATGATTACAATGAAGGATGAATTGATCAAGGCTGAAGATGAATTAGGAAATGCTACTGAAGAGGAAAAGAAACTATTTTTTTGCAATATTGTTGCAAGAGAAGCACTGATAAACGTGCTCTCTAAGACATAATTTACAGAGGTCAAAGATCTTGATTCAGCTCACAAGATTTAGACAAGGCTAGAGGCTCTATATGAAGGAGATCGGTACACTAAGCAGGCAAAACTATAGAATTGGAAGGCTAAAATGGAGAATCTAAGGATGTGAGATGATGAGAATGTCAGAGTATGTGTATAGAGGGTAACAAAGGTTGTTACTGGAACCAGAAACTCTGGAGGCACATATACTGAAGATGAAGTGATCGCAAAGATTCTTAGATCCTTGACACTTGCCTACAAGATTAAAGTGCAAGTGATAGAAGAGAGCATACCAATGACAAAAAATATCAACAGAGAAGTCGTAATTGCTAAGCTGACCACTTTCATTCGCGAAATTGTTGATGTATCTACCGCAACTTTCACTCAGGGCAATCTAAGGAAGATTCTTAAGTGAAGGATGTTGTGTTGGTTGTATTTCCTGTTTTTGCTAGTTCTCCTGGTTCCTTGTCCTGCTCTCTGAGTTCTGATGCACTCAATTCAGCTATCTCTCGTTCATTATGGCCTTACCTCTGCCATGTTTTCAGGTTTTCAAGTCTAAACTTTGCTCATTATGCAAAAACCCTGAAAAACCCTAGTCTTCCAAGTGTTAAAAGATGAATTTAAACCCTAGGTCATGCCTTATGTTTCAGCTTTACTTTTTCATTCACTAAAGGCATGTGTTTTAAGTTAAGTCGCCTCGTCGCGTTACCCCAGCCGAATATTCCAAATGTCTTCCCGACTTTGCTTTTTCCTTGTCGCGTAGTCTCGATTAAAATCAGAATATTCCTTCAGTGTTCCGAGACTCAGCAATCTCTTTCAGTCGGGTAGTCGCGAGATAATGATGTTATAAAGCTTTATAAAGATGGGACCCACAGTTAGTCGGGTGATCGCGGGAAGATCTTCACAGTTATGAAAATGTTCTCAGACTTCGCGATTACTTCATGTCGCGTTGTCGCCAAATCAAGCCAAAGCTAACAGTTAAGTTTTCCTTCAGTTGCGTGGTCTCGGAATAGAACAGCGGTTAAGAGATTTTGACTCAGACTACGCGACTAACCGTTTGAAGTTTGCAGCATTGCTTAGTCGAGACGTCGCCAGGACAAGATAATGCTTCAGTTTTCCATTATGCAACAAGTAAACCAATGATTGAGTGACATCTGTCATAAAGCAAGTGGGTTATCGCATGGTCGCCAGAAGAAGGAAAGGGATTCAGCGACTTCGAGACTTAGCTGCTTTGCCCTTTGTCGCAGTGTCTGGAAATAATTTAATGGTATGCAGAAACATTGAGCGATTATGCGACAGCCGTCAGATGAAAGAATCAGAAGATCCAACGGTGGTCGTGAAGTCTGGGAAGAAAAGTGCCCCAAGGGAAAAGTCCTTCCGACTTGGCGATTAGGGTATGTCGCGCAGTCGCTATAAGTAAAGAAAAGGCATATATAATGTGTTAAGGTAAAGTTGAATATATCTCCCGACAGGGCGACTAAAGGTTGTCGCATAGTCTTCAAACAGAATAAAAGCATCTAGCGACAAGGAGACAACCGTAAAGGTTAATGGTAACGGCTAGTCGCGAAGTCTTAGAAAGAATGGTGAGTTAAGGTTAACTGTGCGCGACTTTGATTTCAGTTATGTCGCGTGATCGCCAAATGATCACTTGGGTCAGCCAAGGTTAAGAAAACACATTGTCGCCAAGTCTTGAGACGGAACCATGGTTAATAACAAAGGCCCGCGACAAAGAGACTTAATGCAGTCGCAAGGTCGCCTGATTACAAAATCTAAAAAATGGCGGCAGTTTCTGATGTGACAGAGTAAATCTCCCGGCAACCAATCAGAGGCTCGTATTTTGATTACTGTGCAAAAAGGGTACTTGAGATGTGAGACAGACAACGAATTAGAATGTGACATGTCAGCTTTCTTAAACGTTATATGATGGCTCCGAGGATTCATTTTTGAAAATTTGATTTCCTGTCAACTTCAGCAACTACGGCTAGGTTTTTCAAAGTTCACGACATGGCAAATTAATGGCAGAACTGATGTTTCCGAATTATGAGCTGTGTAGTCTGAATGACGGCTATAAGGAGTTGATGGTGCACTCATTCCCATTCACCGTGCTTTCAGTTTTCAGAGCCCAAGTTGCTGATTTTCAGGAGAGTGATATTTTGCTCAGTTTGCAATGTATTCAAAGTCGATCAGAGAAATTCTAAAATGCAGGAGATTGTGCACAGAACAAACAGCTGATATTTGAGATTAGATTTGTTTCAATATCGGTAAGAAAAGAGATTCAAGGTGTTCCAAGGACGAGCAGAGCTGTGAGTGTCGCTTCAACAAGTGGAGGCAGTGGAGAGGAACAGAAAGGAAAAGCGAGTTTCTCTGATGAGTTTCTCCATCTTTTGCCAGGTTCAACGCAGAATAAGAAGGCCGATGCTAGTGTCCTCCTGGATGAGTACAAGAACATTCGAGATGCTGTGACCCCGGGCACAACAGGTTTCTCTCTTTTCAACTATTTCTATAAAAACTCTGATAAGCCCATCCCAGTTTCAAACCCTTGGACATGTGGTCTTGCTACGTTGCTTATTCCTGATGTTTTCTTAGATGTAGACCTATTTCTTGACCTAGAAAATCACTATGATGCCCTGACAAAGACCATAAAAAGGGATGATGGCACTGCCTTGCTAATTTTGAACAGAAACTCATTCATGCAAGCCTTTGGCTTATTCAGCACCATGTCTACAAAAATCGACATGACAAGGCAGGAGAAGAGATATAGTTCTAAGCCTGGTATTGCAAAAGGCTTATTGCAGAAGCATATGTTAAAAGAATTGAAAAATTATTTAAGTCCTATGGTTGAACCCTATCCATATTATTACAAGGACCTACACTTCTACATCAAATATAACGCTTATGCCCTATGTAGAGTGCTAGGAATTGATGGAGATGCAGAGAGAATCAGTTCTGGCATCTTAATGATGGTATTAGACATGCAAGAGGTGCATTCAAGCACCAGCTATGATTACATACAGTATATAATAGACAAAATGCATGAGGGTTTTGTTGCAACCCATAAGAGATTAAAGAACCACAAGAAGGAGCCAAAATTCTTGCATTATTCAGTCCTAATGCACCTTCTCTTATACTTCAATTTTGTAATCATGGATACGCATAACTTGTCTCCTCAGAGATTTTATCAGACACAACCAAATCCTATCTAGTTTTGGGTTAGGGTTTGGAATTATACTTCCAGGGAATGTGACTATTGTGCCTTCCAAAATTGGATTGTGTATCCAATTGTGCAGAGTTTGGGGACAAGCAGGACTAAAGTCCCATTAAAGATCATACAATTGCTTAGGCCCTGCAACTATAAAGAAAATTGGTCTGGAAACCACAACTGGGGTGATTTCTTCTTGGAGGAGAATTTCACCATCATCAGAGTATATGGGTGTATT
>MU225679.1:175067-188792 GCA_018584345.1 Thuja plicata | reverse complement strand
CCTGAGTATATGTGGAGCTCAAAAACGAAGAAGGACCTTATCCAGTCCTTAGCAATTAGGCTTTTCTTGTCTCTGAATCAGTATTAGAAGGCATGGTGTTCAAGTAGTTATTTCAAGCACTGTGATTTATACAAGAAAAATCCCTAACATGTTGTACAAAATTTCAACGAGGCACCATGATAACAGGTTTTCATAACTGCAGGCTTCTTTCCCTTTAAATTCCTCCACTTCTCAAATGTGATTGCTGCAGAGAGTGTCAAACATCAGCACCGTGGAGTTTTAAAGGGTAGAACGAAGGCAAAAAATTAAGAAATCCTATTAGATTGCCACGTGTCGGCACCGCAGAGTTTTAAATGCCTCTGCGCGAAGTTCTCCCTCTCCAAGTTTCATCGTTGTGACACGTGTCCAACCCGTGATTGCATGTTTCAAAAGAGGCGGGTCCACTTCCTTCAAGGAGGAATAATACTTTTTCATCCAACTGCGAATCCCGAGGTGGATTTGGCCCAAAAATGCGATCACCTCCACACACAAAAAATGAGGAACCACTATGAGTGGAATTGGGAATTTATTTTTTCATAGTGGCAAAAAGACTACAAATAGAACAAGTGGCATCTATGATAGGCGCATAAAATGAATAATGATGCAGAGATCAGCATGTCAAGACAGTTGTAGCAATCACCATATTGATTCTTCCACATGGCACAAATACAGGCCCCTTCTCGACAACATTTAGAGACTTGGTTCGGGGATCTCTTTATATAAAAGGCCTACAGGCACATTGTAAAAAAAGAGGAGTTCAGTTAGATCTAGAATTTCTGTTCTAGGAGTATTTTGTTCATTATATAGAAGAACACTGTAAAATAGTTGTATTTGCATTCTTTTGACCCTAGCCTTGTGTTTTCTACATAATCAATAGAAGAAATATACTAAACTATGCCTAGTGTTACTTTTATTGTATATTTCTTTATGTTTTGTAGATGGTTTTAAGGTTCTATGTCATTTCTGAACAAATATAACTATCATTTGTTGCTTTTAGGCTCTTATAATCCATTATTGATTTACAAGTTATTGGATTGTGTCTAATTACTCTTTCAAAGCTTGTGGTTTAGGGTTATACCATGTCATTATGGTGAATGAAATTCTCCGAGAATAGTTGTTTTAGTGGGGTAATAGGAAAGTTTCCCTACGAGCCTTAACGGGTGTTTCTCACATGGAGATATGAATGTTTTGGCCTATGTTTAGGATCTTGCCATCACGTTCTCTTCCCAATAATGAAGAGTTTGTGATGTTTTATGTTCATTTATGGGGTCTTATGTTCATATTGTTTCTAACGGGAACTCAAGGTTTCAAAATCTCTGGCACATCACCTTATTTTTTGTTTAATTTTATTTCCCCTTTCTCAAACCCACAAAGAGAAGAGCCAGCTTCTATAATACTCTGAAGGTTGCTTCACAAGGTGCATTTCTATCCCACCCCTGTGAAGCTTTCAGACAGCCCTACCTCAAGCGGGAGCCTGATTAGAGATCAACATGTACCTTGCAATATATTTTACTAATGATTAGTTGAATTAAAGTTATTTAATTCAGTATTTTTTGCATGTCAATTCACCCCCTCTTAGCATCCAAAGGTGTTCAACAATTAGCATCAAAGTCGAGTTCCTCTTAAAGAAGCTTAACCACTTGAAGCTTAACTACTTGAGGTAGATTTTAAATGGCAAATGAACATAGTGTGAAAGTACCAATGTTTGATGGAACTAATTATACATTCTAGAAAGAAAGGATGGAATCACATTTGGGCTCTATGTTGTTTGGAGTTCTAGACATTGTCAGAAAAAGCTACAGGCCTCCGACATCTGGTACTCCTATAGCAGATGAAATCCAAGCTCGTGACAATAATGTGAAGGCTACAAATGCTATTAGTAGAGGATTAGATGATTTAGAATTTTTTAAAGCCATGTATGTAAGATAGCATATGAAGTTTGGGAAAAGTTGGGCAACATATATGGAGATGAGGAGATCAAGCAAATCAAGTTCTAGAATTTGAAGCATAAATTTGAGACTTTGAGAATGTCTAAGTATCAACAGAGAAATGATATAGAGAAATACACTTTGGAAGAACTCTATGGAGCATATTTCACCTTTGAAATGTCTAAACTTCACGAAAGCGAGTATGGAAAGAAGGATGTTGCATTCAAAGTTACTAAGAAGATTAAAGATGAACTTAAGGCAAGTTGTGATCTAGATGATGAAGAAGCCAATTTTGTCAAAAGAATAAAGAAAGGATCCAAAAATATAAATGTAAGTTATCCTTCAAATGTTTTAATTGTAGAGGACTAGGACATTATGTTGCTAGATGCCCTTTTGAGAAAGATAATCAGATGACTGATGATGATGAAAGAAAAGAGTGGTAGCAGTCCTTCAGCTCAAAGTAGTGAATGTTGTCTATGGCACAAAAGAATGGGACATCTTTTTAAAAAAATAAGTGACTGGTCAACTTTTTAAGGTGACCAATGACGTTGGCACAACACGCCCTCTAGGTCCACGTGAAATGCTTTTGACCTAGAGATATGAACTAGTGAGACAGAAAATGGGAGACCTCATCCCCTTATTACAAAGTTGAGGTCCAAACCCGCGAGAGCATTAGATCAACGAAGGCACAAGCTCACAATCAGAATGGCTCAGCGAGGGTTTGAGCTTGGGTGGGGACAACAACAACAACACACTAAGCGGTGAACCCCTAGAGGATAGGACATATTAACTTTGATAATAAGATGAAAATTAGTTCTACAAATATTGTGAGAGATCTGGCAAGAATTATTAAACCTCCTAATACTATGTGCAAAGAATGTCACTTGGGAAAGTAGAATGAGAACAAGTACAAAAACAAGGAGTATCCAACCACAAGACCACTAGAGTTGATACATACAGACCTATGTGGGCCTACGAGGACAAAAGGATCAAACTGAAAGGTACTTCATGTTACTTATTGATGATTATTCTAGGATGACTTGGGTCACATTTTCAAGAGAAAAATAAAATCTTCTACATAGGTTTAAGATTTTTAGGAATTTGTATGAGAATAAAATGAATGCTAGAATCAAATGTTTAAGATCTGATAGAGGAGGAGAACTCACATCACATGAGTTTGATATTTTTTGGGAAGATATTGGCATTAGGAGAAATTGTCTGCTCATTGGACACCATAGCAGAATGTAGTAGCTGAAAGGAAGAATACAATAGTTATAGAAATGGCTAGAACTATGCCAAAAATATGCTAACTTATATGATGTGCATTGGAGAGATGTTGTGCACAATGTTGTTTACCTCCTTAATAAAACATAAGTGAGTAAATCACGCAAAGACTCCTTATGAGTTACGGTTTGGAAGAGCAACTATTGTCAAATATTTCAGGATCTTTGGAAGCAAATATTATATCAAAAGAGATGAAGAAAATATCAAGAAATTTAATGCAAGATGTGATGACAAAATCTTTTTCGGACATTGTACTACAAGCAAGGCATATCGGTGTTACAATATGAAATTAAAGAAGGTTGTGGAAAGTGCAGATGTTTAGGTAAATGATGACTGGAGTTAGATTGTTCCTGAACTTGAAATTGAGTTAGAAGTTATCAAGTTACCCTTGCTAAAGAAAGGAAAGCTTCAAGAGACAAAGAAGAATTAGAGGAAGAAGAAAATGAGTCTTAATAATTACTAAAGACACCTACTAAAGATCAAATCATTGGAGACACTAAAAAAGGCGTCCAGACAAGAAGAATTGCTAAGAAAAATTAACAAGCAACCTATTATTTTTTATCTAAGGTGGAACGGAAAACATATGAGAGAGAGAGAGAGAGATGAATGAAGAACTAGATAAGATATAGAAGAATTGGAAATGGGAACTAGTACCCATACCGGTGGACAAAAATGTGATTGGAACCAAGTGGGTGTTTTGGAACAAGTTGAATAAGGATGGACAAGTCACTAGAAAGAAAGCAAGATTGGTATGTACTTGAGGAGACTTTTGCTCTAATAGCTAGAATGGAAGCTATTAGAATGTTCCTTGCTTTTGTTGCTGACAAGGATTTCAAAGTATATCAGATGGATGTTAAGTCTACATTTTTTAATTGAGATTTGGAAGAGGAATTCTACATTGAGAAACCGAATGGCTTCAAGTTATTAGAAGATCCAGATATGATTTGCAACTCAAGAAGGCTCTTTATGGGCTCAAGCAAGCACCTAGAGCTTGGTATGCTAGAATGGACAAGTACACGCTACAACAAAATTTCAAGAAATGTACTATAGATAGTAATCTTTACTTTGAAGTTGAAAATGATAAGTTGTTGACTATAACTGCATATGTTGGAGATATTATATTTATAAGTGATGATAATATTTGAAAAAAAATTATTGAAAAGATGCAGAAAGAATTTGAAAAGTCTATGATTGGTGAGTTGTCATTCTTTCTTGGTCTTCTAGTAATTGAGAAAGAAAATGGTATTTTTATTTCTCAGACCAAGTATGTCAAAGAAATGTTGAAGTTTGGGATGAAGGATTCACAACCAGTTTACAACTCTCATGGCTACTAGTTGTCACTAGAGAATAGATGATGAATCTCCAATAGTTGATCAGAAGCTTTCTAGATCTATGATAGGACTGTTGCACCTAACTACTTCAAGACCATATATTATGCATGCAGTTTGTTTGGCTATCACATATCAAGCCAATCCAAAGTAGTTTCATGAAAAGGAAGTAAAGAGGATATTCAAATATCTAAAAGGGACTTTGGACTTTGGATTATGGTACAAAAGGGACAATGATTTCTCTCTAAAAGCATTCATTGATGCTAATTGGGTTGGATGTGCAGATGATATAAGAAGTACAAGTGGTGGTGCATTTTTCTTAGGAGACAAGCTCATCTCTTGGATAAGCAAAAAGCAAGATTCAGTTTTATTATTTACTACAAAGGTAGAATAAATTGCAATGACATCTTGTTTTTGTGTGCTAAAAATGTGTCACACTTCTATGAATCATTGTATCCAAGATTGCTCAAGAATGAGGTCTCGAATGACGACTCATAGCTCTCTATTCATGGAGTGTAAGGGTTTGTAATGGAGGCTCTTAGATTGACCTAGTTGTGCCCCTGCAAGTACACCATGAAATGAGAGATTCAAAGAGAAAAAGCAAGGATGCTAGTCTCCATGATCATCCAATATGCAATGAAATGAAAACTAATCTATATGATTGCAATGCATGAAAAGAAATTAATCTAAATGATAATAATGCAAGATTATTCTATGAAAGGAAATATGAATTTAATCTAATATGCAAGTGCAAAATTAATCTAAATGAATTGTCATGGGGCATGAAAGAAGAAGACAAGAAGAGAGAAGTTGCAATATCCAAGCTCAAGTGCTAAAAATCTCCTCCAAAATTGTTCTCCAAACCTGCAACATAACAATAGCCTAAAATCTTGATTATCAAATGAGAATGAGAGGTTTCCTTTTAAAGAACAATGGACGGTAGAGATTAAAAGGCAAAAATAAAGGCTATGATTAAGATGCAAAAAGCCCACCACTTAGGAAGATGTGTAGAAAAAGGAACTTTATTTATTTTTATTTAATTTATTTCCTTTTTCAACAAAGAGGGATTTAAGCGGGGGTTTTATTTAATTAAAAGATGGATTTTCTTTTAATTAAATAAGATTATTTAATTCAATTAAAAAGGATATTTTAATTAAATGAGATAATATTATTTAATTAAGAGAGATTTTAATTAAATAAGATAAGATTATTTAATTAAAAAGGAATTTTAATTAAATAAGATTATTTTATTTAATAAAAAAGAATTATTTTCTTTTAATTAAATAAGATAATTGATAAAATGATCAAACCTTAGGAAATATTGAAATAATTGAATTAATTGCGATTTGATCAAGGAAATTGATTTGAATTGAAAATGTTGCAAAGCATTGATTCAGGAATTTGATAAATTGATAAATGGGGGCCCATAGTCTAGGCGACCATTTTAGGGTGCATACAGTTGTACTCAAATAATGTGGATTAAGCAAACTCTTAAGGATATGAAGATAGTTTATGATGAAGCTATTTTGATGATGTTTGGTAACACAAGTGTTATCAATATTTTAAAAAATATGGTGATGCACTTAAAGACTAAGCACATTTTTATCCGGTATCATTTCTTGAGAGAGAAAGTTGCTAAAATGGAAGCAAAATTGGGGTATGTACGTACTAAGGAGTAGATAGCATAATTTTCACTAAGGCACTAACAAATAATACTTTTGAGGTATGATATGAAACATTCACTTAGGTTTTTAACGAAATCCAGACATTCTATGAATATCTTTACAAATAGCATCATATAACAACATGAAATGTGTACAAAAACTTGTAGAAATTATATAAAAAGTTGGAAACATTGTGGTATCCTCATTATGCAATACATTAAAATGCAAAGGATCAATGCAAGCAACATGAAGTGAAATAAGTCAACTTTCAACAAATGATTTTGATAAATATATCTAATTAGCAATATAATCAAATGTGACAGCGCAAATCAATCAAATTGTGTAGGATCTAATATTAAAAAAAATGAAAATGAAAAATTAGAATTATGCACAATGTAAGTAGTGTCAGGCTCACCAAAATGAAATGGTGTAGATAGGAGTCTTAGCTTAGAAAAGTAAACTATGAACTTAATCAATCACTACTTCCACATCTTTCAATAGGGAGGAATAACTGATAGGATATAGCTTCAGTCCTAAAGGAGAGCTAGATGGTGTATCTAATTATTCTCCTTTATGTTTGTTGCTCATTGTTTTTTATGTTATTAGATGTAAGAATTAGGTAAAATGCTAGGAATTGACAATATTTAGCATAAATAGACATAAATTAAAACATAGAAAGGAAGATATGGAGATAATACATAAAAAGGAACTTGTCAATGAAATTGAAAGAGTTGGACTAGTGTGTTAGCAACCCGAGAGTTCATATTCTAGATCAAAATGATCCTCAAATTACACTCTCCAAAATTCAACCAAAAAGTGTCAGATAAGTGTGGCAATTCACATATGCCATGAGTTTTCACCTATTCCAAATGTATAACTGTAGATCTCAATCTACACTCTGCAACTCTTCAACTTTCAGCAGTCAAACCTATAAAATACATGGAGAGAAGGGAAAATCCATTGTATAAGGGCTTGCCTAAATCAAACCTCATGTAGGAATCAACCTCTACTACAACTATGATTGATTAGATAAGAGAGCTTACCTCTAGTAGGGCAGAGGCTAAATATGAAGTAAAATGTTGAATTGAAATGATATTATTGCAAGCTTAATAATGGTGGGTATGTAATGCTCTTGGATAGGACCTTCAAGGGTTCATACAACACCATGACATGAAAAGGCATAAAAGATTCAATCATGAAGACACACTCTCATGTAGCTTGTTGTAGCTTGTTGTAGCTTGTTGCTCCATAATGCTCAAACTTGAAGAGATTTTCTCAATAATGCTCAAACTTGAAGAAATTTTCTCAATAATGCTTCCTCAATGAACTACTACTATTGTGATGTATAAATATAAATTAGGAATTATGTCTTTATGTAGGGATCTCAAGGTATTTCTTATTTTAGGCCAACTTCCAATGTTCATATCAAAATATCAAAATTAGATAACAAATGGTGGGAACCACCACTCGCACATGTTTAAATTTGGGTCTATATTGGGTGGAGTGTGCCACCTAGAAAAGGATAAACTAAGGGTAGATACATAGTAGAAGGTCCCAAGACATAGGATTTGGTCACCTCATGAGCATATGACAATAGTTTGGTAGTATAATGCTTGAAATAGACTATGAGGGAGTATTCCTAAAGCAAGAGCCCATAAAGGAGTATGAAATTGTAAAGGGTTGCAATTTACAACACAAAAGTGGTACACAACTTTGGTGAATTTTGATAGCCTCGGTCATTTTATGGAGCAATGATGGATAAAACTATCATGTATTGAAGACAAGGATTTAGTTGGGGATGATATTGGTAGGACAAACTTGTGTCCCTCCCGTTCACTTGAAAACCTGAAAGGCTAGCCCAATAAAGACCAAAAGTAAAACCCCACAAGGACACCAAGAGCTAGCAACATAAAGAACTCGCCTCAAGTAGGATATAGGAAGATAAAGTCATCACAAGTCAAGTGTGACACATACAACCAGCTTACAACACATATAAAGAGACATATAAGGGAACAAAAACACATCCCTACTCCTAACAATGCACATACATGTACCACACATATGATATGTAGAATAGAACATAAAAAAATCAAGGGGTAACAAATAGAGAAAATGAATACATAAGAAAGACAAAATAACAAAAAATGAGAGCAAATCATGAGACATGATATGTAGCTAAAAGGATAAGGGAAAATCATATTATATATGGAGCACAAGTGTAATAAGATCTATTGACTATTATATATTGCAAGGTAATATGATGAATGGATAATTGTTTATACTATGTTAAGTGTATAAGATGAATTTTTAAAGCATATATTTTGATCCTCTTTTTTTTGTACCTTACCACAATATTTTGTGATCCACATAAGTTCTAATTATTTTAAACTATGCACCATATCTAGAGAGAGATATAAATACAATACAAATGAGCATATGTCTAGAACTTTAATCTATGCACCATATCTAGAGAGATATTTCTCCATAAAAATTAAAACAAAATAAAATAAAGAACTCTATGTTATTATTTTCTTATGATTATGGGTTAACTGCATGCTTTATGTTAGGATTCAAATATATGATTTAATATAGACTTTTTAAAAGTTTGAAATCTTATAGTTGTGGATCAATTTGATAGAGATTTCTTTTAATATTTTCTATTTATGATCAAAATTCTTTTATTGATTCATGAAGATTGTTAAGTAGAATAGTATTTAATCTAATAAGTTACTAAAAATATTTTATAAATTATATAAAATAATGTATGTTGTAAACAAATTAAATAAACAACATATAATTTGTTTGGGGATGCATATTCCATCACACACACACACACACAGATATATATATATATATATATATATATATATATATATATATATATATATATATCNATATATATATATATATATATATATATATATATATATATATATATATATATATATCGTGTAGATCTAGTTTTCTTGTGAAAATTTAAGTGTGTGCCTTAAAAAATATTATAATGAATTATACAACCAAAAAAACCCCACTTTATTATAGCACTTCAAGTATCATTCATTTTTTAAACTAGCAAAGATTTTTATAAAATCATAATATGTACATAAAGCGATACATTAAATTGTGTTAAAGGTAAGAGAAAACTAGAATTAGAATATTATGAAATTTATGGTGAACATAATGTTATGAGGTTTATGTTAAATCACCTTAAGGCCATGACCATAGATAATGGAGTGAGATATGGGGTGCTTTCATTAAAAGGATACTCTATATAAATTTGGTGTCTTGATTTATAATGACCTTATAATACAATGTTGGTATCTATGATTTGTACACTCTAACCACATTCAAAATAAAAAGTAATAACCTTAACTAATATACAACACTTGCTAAATTCATGGCTATGACAAAATATAATAATAGAATAATTACATAAAGGATTGTTATACTCCGAACAACCAAACATATTTAGCTACAAATAAAACATATTCAATACATAAATTTGGCTTCTTAAATTCAACCTAAAACTACCACCACCTTTTATTACATTTTCACAACCCTATTTGTACCTATGACATGTATGAATTTGGTGTATAAATTAGTGATTACCTAAAGAACTAACATAAATTTGCATTACAATATTGGTAAACTATGTTTTGAACCATGGAAATAGATTCAAAACCAATATATAATTATTTTAAACTAATGCACATTTTTTTGAAATTCAAGACCTTATAATGGAAGGAAATTATGGAATAATTATATAAGTGCTTGCTATGAAATGATAAATTAGGTTTTCACTCATTTCTAAAAATCAATTTACTACAATTAAATCTTAGGTTTCATACATATTGAATTTGTAATAAAGGCACTTAGCTATACTTATATGTATAAGGTATCTCAAAAGAGTGTCTTTAGGGTAGTTAAGATTTTAGAGGTTAAAAAAAAAGATTTAGAAAATAGAAAAGCTAAATTGTTTAGTGCAATACTATATTATAGTTTGATATCCTTTCATAAATACGAGGAAAGAAATCTATTGACTTCCATCATCTTTGTGTAAAAGAATGTCTTTATTAAATAAAAATAACAAAGTTGAAAAAAATCACACAACAATTTATATCTAGAAATATATTACATTACCTATTTACCTCACATTAACTATTTACCCATCTTCCAACTTATGGTTGCGAAAGGGGCAATTTGTTTTGTAAGAAATATACTAATGTCTTTTTTAATATACACAAAGATTTAATCTTAACATTCATATGCATAAATTTGATTTTTTTAATCTTCTAATATGGATTTTGCAAATGAAGTAATCCTATAAAATATTGAATATAAGTTACACTTGGGTATGCATTTCATTTCTTCATTTAGAACCTTAGAACCTCAACAATCTATATAATTTAGTTGGCTCCTCAAACACTATATAAGAATAACTATTTAAATATTGCAATAATAATAAAAAATGGTAAAAGTGATCCAAAATATAAAATATAAAAAATAACCTGACCTGAAAGTGTGTGCATGATGCCTGCATCTAAAGCAACTTGAACAGAGCAACCCTGGTAGTGATAATATCCCTTTGTTTAGGTTGCAAAAGAAGAGCCTGAGCAACGAGGGCAGACATCTTGAGAATTCCAGGCAGTTCAATTCAGTCATCCCCAATCAAATCACACAACACCTAATTAATCTCTGCGACGGCCTCGATGGGGTATCTGTGCCATTCGGGGTTTAGCAACCATTCAACCCTTCCCAAAATCTGCATACTCCCAGAAACCCACCCTCTTTGCCCCTTTTTCCTGGGTTCTTGAAACCCTTTTCTTCTGTCACTTTTGGGCCCATTTCATTGCTCATAATTACTACTATTAAGATTTTCATTTGATCTGCGGCATGAATTCGTAGAGCACATAATAAGGGCGAGAAATGGGAAGGACAGGAAACAGAGTAGGTGAAGGTATGATACCATGAAAAATGGAGGCGGCATGAAGACACTGGAGGCTGCCTCGCCTTCCATTGCCCACTGCGGCCACGCCGTGTTATCCCAAATTGGGGGTCTCTCACATTGTTGTTGCCAAATATCTGACGGAGCTTTGGAAAGAATAAGGCCTTAATCGCTGAGCTCCACTTCTTCTTCGCCTTCTCTCCCCCCGGAAATTTTAACCCCTTTTATTCCCTTTTTGTTTGGGATGATTGCCCCGTTTGGTTGAGGAATTAGAATTTGACTCAAAACCTGATTATCTCAAAATAAGGTTTTGAAATTCTGGTTTTGTGTATTTGGAAGATAGTTTGGACCGTTTGGTTGACCCGGAAGATGACCATCTTCTGCAGATTTGTCATACCATTTGCCGTCGATACCGTGCTTTGTCTGTATACTGTTTAAGTTATGATGACAGAGGGCGATGAATGTCTTGCCGTGTATCAAATTTCTCTTGTGCTCAGAATTTTCAAAAGTGTATGATTAACAAAGGTCTACAGAATAGATGATGTCTTCCATTTTAGGTGAATCACTCAAGCAAGCCAATAATGACCAAGAGAGTAATCACTGCTCATTATAGCTTGTCCAGTCTATTTTTTATTTCATTCAACTCAGTATTGATTTCACAGTTTTATGTACCCATTTCAGGTTGGAAGAAACACCCATATTTGTGTGCCATTCAGCAGCCGAAAAGCATTTCAACCACCAGCTCTGGGCAGATATTACCATGCAAAACCGAAACGCTTTTATTGAAATTGAAAGTATTCCCTGGGCCCGAACTTTCCCCCAAGTTATTTTCAATATGGTCGCACAATGCAATGTAGTGATTTTGGTTTTGTCAGAGAAATTCTTCACTAGGTCAATCTGGCCCATGCTTGAGCTCCAAGCTGCTCTGAACGCCAAAAGCTTGGGAAAGAATACTCGTCTCAAACTCCTTTAATGCGTCTGCGAATTTGGCATTTTTTGTCTCCTCTCCTACGAATAATGGTAATGTCGTGCGTGCTCTCAAATTTCAAATTTGAATGTATGCATACAATTTACATGCACCGGATTTCAAAACTCAGAAGATGAATTCGAATTCCACCTATTGAGTGGGAAGATGGTGCCGCTCATTTTTTAGCCAAAATCGGATTTTCAGTCTAAAACTGGAATTGCGTTTTGACAAACCAAATGGCAGATTTGAACCCAAAACCTAGTTTTGGGCATCAAAATCCAATTCCACCCCTCAACCAAACGGGGCCTAAGTAGGGTATATATTGTTTGTTTGCACAGGTGTGTTTGGTAGTTCAAATATGCTTTGAATTGGTATTATCTAATTTCCAGTTTTGTTTCTTTCATGTTTGTGTCCATCCAAAAAAACTGGAATTGGAATTTTGAGATTCCAATTTTGCCTCAAAATAGGCATATGCATCTTCCACCCAAATAGGTGGACTTGGAATCTCGAATTCCAATTCCAATTTTTATAAAACCAAATTTAATATCTTGTCTGATCCGTGACTTCTCCAAACCTTCATTCTGAAACACATAGGTATATTATATTGCTATATATACACACGTGTGTGTGCGTATATACATGTGCATGTGTGTGTATACACACATACATGTGTATATACACATATATGTATATATACACACATATGTGTGTATATATACACACATATGCATATACACACATGTGTATATGTATTTATATATACACACACTTATGTATATATACAAATATGTGTGTGTATATATACACACATATACACAATGTATTCAAAGAAATTAAGAAATAAACAATTAAAAATCCTTATGCATATTCTCAGTCATCTTTCGGGTGAACCAAACGGGTCCAACCCATATTCCGAAAATCATTTTCAGGATAAGTATCTTCCAGAATTGCAGCATCTTCAAGAATTGACTATATCCAGCATTTGGTATTCTAGCACCCAAACGGGTAGTGATTGTCGTATAAGTAGGGTATTTGAGAGACCATTGTACCTATGTTCATTATGTTTTAATTATTAATTAATTAATATTTATAATAAATAGTACATTATAGGTGTGCATAGGTGTTGTCATGTGAGAGTCTTTTGTAGATTAATTAGGTGTTTCTTTTGTAAAAAAATTCTCAATTCCACTATCATGCCTCAATTCTAATTCCAGATTCTGAGGTGGAATTGCAGAATGCTCATTTTGGACCAAAATTAGAATTGGCCTATACCAATTCACCAATTCCCGTTTTCCAATTCCAGGTCAATTCCAGCAAACAAACGGGATAGTTAATTTCATGCACCTATAAGTTCTAAACAATATATCATATTTTGACGATTTTTTTTTGTTGTTTTGTGTTTGACTTAACTAGTTATAGATGTTGTCATGGTTTATGGGTAGTAACGATGCACATTGCGGTATCCATTATATGCACAAAGGTCAAAAAGTAGTCATTTCAAAAGTGTCATTTAATATATGACCCCTAATGCATCATTACTCATTTACTTAGACAACCATATATATATATA
>MU225679.1:155495-172952 GCA_018584345.1 Thuja plicata | reverse complement strand
ATGTGTGTGTGATCGCAAGATGGCTTGAATGCTAGAACCAAACTGACATAGTAATGGCGCACGAGAGCTTGAAATCTTGGATCCTTCAAATGGTTATGAAGGGTTTATTATATAGGAATTGGGGATGTTATGAACGGTTGAGATCAATCCCAGAGATAGGGAGATGAACGTTGAGATTAAAAGGAACTGGAGAAGCCATCAGTAAACTCCACCTCTTTAATTGGTAAAGAGGAGATAGAGCTTGGTTGACTGAAGAGCTAATTGTGAGTTACCTTTTAGAACTAAAGAGGTGGGTGGAGTTACCCATGTGAACTGGAGAGATGGGTGGAGTAACCCATGTGATATGATTGGAGCTATCTCTTTAAAGATAAATGAATATTTAATTCATTTATTTAATTAATGTTTTCAACATGTGAGATAATTGAATTCTTTTTGATTTAGAATTGCTTTATTTGATGAAATTAAATTAATTTAATTGAAATTAATTTAATTGGAAGAATTTAATAAGTTTAAATATTTAAATTTAAACTATAGGAAATTGAATTTAATTAATTAATTAATGGTAATTAATCAATTAAGGTTAATTATTTATTTATTTAATTTTGGGAATTAGATTAGATGATTTGGAGAATAAATTTAGAGGAAAATAAATGATTAAAAAAACCATTAATTAATAGATGAAAATTAGTGTTTTTAATGTCAAGTCGCAAGTCTGTCCATTTTCAGGTGTCTACATTTGCCCCTTTTTGATGCGATGTGACTTGTCACAGTGTGTCAAAGATTCTTTAATTTTGATCTTGCCCCGGCAATAGTAGGTGTATTTATGCCCCCTCAACAAATTTTAGTGAAAAGTCACGACATGAGCGTTAATTTGTTGAAACTGCAATTTATGAATTTGGGTAGCTTACTGATTTGAAAAAAAGCTTTATATTTCTTATGATATTGACTGTCAAAGTTTCTAGGGACCGGGAAGAAAAATCAGACCTCCTAGAGAAATTAGGGTTTTTGGAAATCTCTATAAGTAGCCAAGAGAGCCATTCATTTGTCACATTGCCTTCTTGGAGCTCTTGAAATCTTGGTGAGTTTTTCTTTAGTTTTCTCTATTTTTTTCTCCTATTTTCTTGCGATGGCAGGCCTTCCTAGAGTGACACACATATCTGACCGAGTCTGGACATATCAGAGACCAGCTGGCACAGGACGCCTGGTGAGTTTTATCTCTTTGTGTGTCATTAATGCATTTATTTCTCACTTTTAAAATTTGTAGTTTTTTTATAATTTGCCTAATGTGCCGCAATCGTCTGCGGTTTTGTCGTAATTGAGGTTTGAATGCCACAATTGCCAGTTTAATGCCGCAATTGATAAAAGTGCCGCATTTGCCATGTTTGTATTCCATAATTGCATTTTAGTTACCGCAATTGACTGTTATGTGTCGCAATCGCATAACAGTACTGCATATGTAGGTTTTATTACCGCAATTGCAAATTTGTAACTGTTTACCTAATTTCCTGGTCTCATATCTGCTTATTCTAGTTTCTGACACTTCCCTTAATGATTGAAATTGATATATTTATGAGGTGTTGCTATGTGCAGTTCACTGGGAGGATTCTGTGTTGTCGGGATTCTAGATTGACGGGTCTTGTATACAGATTTCAGTTATCGAAGGATGAGAGGTTAATTCTTATGGCCTTAGGTTTATACTAGATCTGTTATATGCTAGAGATCACAACCAACATGGGTCTATTCTTGGCTCTTGTAGAGCGATGGCATTCTAAGACATGCACTTTCTGGTTACCCACTGGAGAGTGCACTGTTACTTTGGAGGATGTGTATCGCATCCTGCAGCTTCCAATCTAGGGTGCACTTATGGAGTATGCTACTCGACCTGGTATTATTGCTTTAACTGAGTTGTCTGGATTGCCCCGAGATCAGCTTGGTTTATCTAGTGCTTATGATATTCCATGGTCTCGATTTGGTTTGGGGCTTGATAGGTTGTCCACTTTACTAGGTAGTTTGATATGTGGCATCTTATGCCTTGATCGACGCCAGCGCGGATTTTCTGTCGGCTTTGGTTCCGTTTTGCAGAGTATGGTCTGTGATCATATTATTTATGCATGGGGGCCATGTATCCTAGCGCATATGCACTTTCATATGTTTTACGCGGCTTACCTTAATGGTAAGTCACTCAACTGTGGTGCTACCCTCCTGTAGATATGGGCGTGGGAGCACATTGTTGTATGTCGTCCCGTTGGTATGCGTGATCTGCCTGCAGACAAGCGATATGTTTTTATGTATGATGGAGCCATTATTCAGACCCACATGGGTCATCTGTTGTATTGGTGTTAGCAGTTAGACATGATGCCCTATTTCATTTGGAGACCATATAGAGAGTGCCCTGTGTGGGATGGAGAGGATATCCATCTTCCCTTTTGCCACCAGCAGAGATACCTGATTGGTCGTGTCACTGACCATGTTCATATGATCGATTTCCACAAAACCGATAGGGTGTTGTGTCAGTTCAGAGAGCAGCAGGATGTGTCTGACACATATGCCTATTTTGCTCATAGGTCGAGGGATGTTGCAGTCTTGGGTGGTGTCATTTCATTAGACGCTGTGCAGACTGAGTTTGTAGGCCTACTTCCTATGGTGTGGACCTGGCGATCAGCTACTATAGATGCAGGTATGGGTGTTCTATGCATTTGTGTTCAGTTCCTTACTGCACTTTTAGTTTATCTGGCTTATGATACTTGTTGCTTGTCTGATATGGTACTGATATTGAATTTGATATGACTGATATTGAATTTGATATTTTACAGGCACTACACCTCAGTATGATGCTCATTTGGCACAAACCCAGCCAGTTGCACTTACAGATGTCTCACGTCCCGTTGCTAGGACTCTCATGAGGAGGCGCCATCAGGTACAATGAGGTAGGGGAGGTTGAGATGGAGGGAGGGATGGTGGTTGTGATAGAGATAGGGTTGGAGGTAGAGTTGGTGGTTGAGATGGCGGATGGGATGGAGGTAGAGATGGAGGACGGGGAGGGGAGATGATGGGGGAGATGATCCTGGTCCTGGGGGTGGTGGTGGTGGTTTTCAGACGAGGGGTGGGTGTAGTGGTGGCAGGACTAGTACTCAAAGAGTTGGTTTGAGTGTTGTATTGGAGGATGAGGAGGCGATGGAGGAGGAGGCACCTCAGTTAGTGCGGAGAGTACGTCGGTGTACTAGTGTTGTTTTGGCTCTGAGGGTGGTTGTAGAGGATGTAGATATTGAGATAGGGGATATAGATGTTGAGGCCTTGGATGCTCAGAGTGCAGGTATGAGCTCATCTAATGGTAGTGGCAGTACTGGCAGCAGTACTGGGGAGATTTTGGAGAGTGAGGATGATTCTTGGGTGGTGAGGGGGAGGGGAGATGAGGGATTGGGGGATAGAGAAAAGGAGGGTGATATGAATGTGGCCATGGGAGGGATGGACATAGATCCTTTCGATCTAGAGAGACTTATACAGTAGATTTTAGATTTACAGGCCAGACTTTCCTCCTCCGATGCACGTGCCACTGCTTTGGAGGCTAGAGTGACAGCTGCTAAGGCCAGGATAGGTGCAGCGGAGGCTAGAATTGTAGAAGCTAAGGCCCAAGAGTGACAGGCTCGAGCTGAGGTCCGGTATTTTATTGACAGTGTACAAGATGCTTCCCACCGGGATGTTTTGGACAGGTACTATAGATCTGGGCGTGATGCTCAGAGAGAGATTAAGTACTGGAGGCGGAACTATGAGGGTGCAGTTCCTGCTGAGCAGAGAGTACCCAATTATACAACCTCTTAGAGATCTAGTAGGGCTCAGAGATCACAGAGTAGTGGTGTTGGAGCTCCTGGTTCATCACAGAGATCGGTTATTGATATGCCACCCCCTCATCCACCTGGCGGTGAGGGTGGGGGTAGCACCTGCTGATTGTGTACCTTTCCACTTTTATATCATGTACTATTTTTGTAGTGATGTTCATTTGATATCCTCTAAGTCTTATCCATTTTTTGTATCCTGACACTGATATTTATTGATATATATGTTGATTACCTTCCTTTTTTTAGACTTGTGACCGTTAATTGTACTCAGATATTTTGATTTATATGAGATGTAGCTAGTGTTTTGATATGATGTGCATTGGTTTACTTGCTATATGTATGGTTCTACATGATTTGGTTTAAGTGATGAAAATGTATATCCAACATGATTCTATTATGCAGACTCGTAGATGGATGATTTACTTTTCCTATGATACTGACATGTTTATGCAGGGTGGTGGAAATAAAATGCATGTTTATATGAGATGCTTCTGGACGCATGTGCTTTATTATTTACCATATATGCAACTACTATGTTTTTTACAATTCTCTGATGCACTTAAATGGAATTAATGCAATCTAATATGCACAAAATATCTGAGTAATGCATGTGTTAATTTAGAAAGAAGTTAGTTTGGATAGATGTTCTCTGGGATTGATCTAATAGATATGGAGTGATAGAAAGGATTTTTTTGCTTTTTTGATAGATATGAGTTGATAGAAAGGATGAGTTTCCCAAGTGGCTACCCCTGTTTCCAATTTTTGTCATCATTGCATCTTTTTTTATTTTTTGAAATTATGAAGAGCGTCTATTTCATCCAGATCACATACTATTTGGACACCGCCATGACCTCTTGATAAGCGGAAGGAGTAGAGAGATTGAATAGAAAGATAACTTAGTGCACCCAAATATTGACCATCTGGGTTCAACCATGTTCCCTATTTGAAAAGAAAGAGAGTAAAAAAGCACACAGATATTGACCATCTAGATACCGCTTTGTCCTCTGAATTAACTAAAAAAAAGAAAACCAAGATAGAACTCCTATGCACCCAGAGTCCATCTAGATAACACCGCGAGCTCTTGATTTCGTAAAGAAAAAGACCAAAGCAAACAAGATAGAACTTCTATGCCCCTAGATTCCATCTAGATAGCATCATGAGCTCTTGATTGCAAAAAAAAAAAGACCATAGAAACTAAGATAGAACTCCTACGCACCTAGAGTCCATCTGAATAGAACCGTGAGCTCTTGATTCTATAAACTAAACAAGCAAATAAAAGAGAAGGAATGTCCAATTCTTTCCTAGGGTTAAGCTTAGATCGTGGAACGGTGCGGCTACCAGATAAGTGACAGCGCCTACTGCATTTATCCTAAATCATCATGGCCCTAAAATCAAAGTGAACATTCAACAGACAACAATCAAAGAAAATAAGTCACGATCTATCATAGCTACTCTCCTCACATGGTGGATCCTGGAGTAGCGTAAGAACATAACCGCAAAATATAGACTGACATCTGACTGACTGACTGGCCTAGTCAACATTTTTGGATGGTTCCTTGATGCAGTTGGATTCTCTTGATTGGCTTGACTCTTTTGATAGGCTTGATTGGCTTGATTGCTTGAGTGTGTCTGGTTTCAGTAATAGATGACTCATATAAGACTGACCTGTCTGGTTTGAGTATATCCATCACTGTGTAAGATGATTGATATGATTGATTGATTGATTGTGATCATTTTGGCAGCTGATCAAGCTGTGTCTGATGGGCCCAATGTTGATTCGCAAAGCTCATGATTGTGACATTTGATAGATTGGCTTGGTCTCTAGTTGCTTGTTGATAGATTTGATAGATTGATAAAGTTGTGTCATATGGGCCCAATGCTGATTCACAAAGCTCATGATTGTGACATTGATTGACTGGGAATGATCACCCTCTTTCTCTCTTGATAACCGAGTTGGATTTATTGCTTGGGATTTTGAAAATCTTTGAATGTTTTTGATGAAGATTGATTTTCTCAGAACTTTTTGATCTTTTTAGGATTTTCATGTGTTTTTGATTTTTAGGGATTTTTTCAGGATATTTAGAATCGCCCCCTTGTCTGGTGGACTAGTACTAACCATGGATAAGTGTTTGGTGCTCAAAGGGGTTTGTTCTTCTGGATATAGCTTGGGTATTCAGTCTTGCATTTGAAGTGTGCTCAAGCTTTTGATCTTGGAGTTCATTGATGGTGAAGCTGGATTTGAACACTTGGTGCCTGTTTGCCAGGTTTTCACCAAGGTACCTACTCAATAGCGCCTGTTTGCCAGGTTTTCACTGAGAGAGTGATTTTGTTTCTCTTTACTTTTTTTTCTTTTTTGATTTTTTTGTTGTCACCAAGGCGCCTGTTTTCCAAGTTTTCACCAAGGTAACTTTTTGTATTTTTTTAATTTTTTTTTGGGTATTTTCTGGATATGTAGATAGGTGCCTTAACCATAGAGACCTCAAGAAATGAACCTCTTGAGGTGCATGATGTTGATGTATCTGGGGAGTTGATCTCCTTTTGGTGTCACCAATTGGTATGCCCCACTATGGGTAGAGCTGATAATGACAAATGGTCCTAGCCAGTTAGGATCAAACTTTCCTGGTTTCACTATTTCTGCTTGGTTCTTTTGATTTTCCATGAGGACAAGGTCTCCTACCTCAAATGTTTGTGACCTCACCTTCTTATGATAGTTCCTTCTAAGGCAATTTTGATAGCCTTATAAGTGGTTGAATGCATGTTGTCTCCTTTCATCTAGTAACTCCAGTTCACTGAGCCTTGCTACTCTATAGTCTTCATCTATAATAAGGTTCTTCAATGATATCCGTAGGGATGGGATTTCCACTTTGAGGGGTAGTATCGCCTCTGATCTATAGACTAGGGAGAAAGGAGTTTCTCCTATAGGTGTTCTCACGCTATTTCTATATGCCCATAATGCAGGACTAAGTTGTAAATGCCAGTATCATCCTGATTCGTTCACTATTTTCTTCAAGATTTTCAAAATTGTTTTGTTTGTAGCTTTGGCTTGGCCATTCCCTTGAGGATAATAAAATGAAGAGAACCCTTGTTTGATATTGAATTGTTCACATAGCTCTTCAACATATTTATTTTGGAAAGGCGTACCATGATCTGTCAAGATGGTTTGAGGGATCCTGTATCGATAGATGATGTGGTTAAGTATGAACATTGATATCTACTTTCCGATAATGTAAGTGAGGGGAATTGCTTCCACCCACTTAGTGAAGTACTTTGTTGCTGCTATGATGTATTTGTGTCCATTTGCTGAAGAAGGTGTAATTTTGCCCACTAGTTCAAATACCCACATAGAAAATGGCAATGGTGATGTGATAGGATTTAGTTCTTGGGCTGGTGCATGGATGAGGTCTCCATGAATTTGACATTGCCTACACCTTTGCACATGTTTGTGTGCATCTTTCTCTACTGTGGGCCAGTAGTATCCCATGTGAATGATCTTCTTAGCTAAGTTGTTGCCACCTTCATGGGTTCCTCAAATTCCTTCATGTACCTCGTATAGAGCTCTCTAGGATTCAGTGGAAGTGAGACATCGTAGTAGCGTTCTGTCTAGACTTTGTCTATATAAAGTAGTTGAGAGGATGGTATACCTAGAGGCTTGGCAGATGAGGGACTTTCTCTAGTTTCTAGACAAGTTGGGAGGTAAGAAACTATTTTGGAGGTAGTTGTATACATCTTGGTACCATGGGGTTTCAAGACCAATAAGGACGCATGTTGATTCTGTGATGGATGCTTGATGTGATGGCACCAAGAGTTGTTCTACTAGAAACTAGAATCATGTTTCGTTGCCTAGCATATCGATCAGTGATGCTATGGTAGCCATTGTGTCTGTAGCTTTGTTCTGAGCTTGTGGTACTTGGTCGAAGAAGATGTAGTAGAACTTGGTGTGCAATCTTTCCATCTGTGCTCTGTATGGTATTAGCTTCTCATATTTTATCATATAATCATTGTTGACTTGGCTTATGACCAACTGTGAATCTCCGTAGACCTTAAGGTTCTTGATTCTCCATTGAATTGCTATCTTTAAACCGATGACCAGTGCTTCATATTCTGCTATGTTGTTTGTGCAAGGGAAGTTGAGTCTGAAAGATTTTGGAATTGTATCATTATCTGGAGTGACGAGCACTATTCCTGCCCCTGCACCATGGTTTGTGCATGACCCATCAAATTATAGTTGCCATACCTCGATCGCTAGTTGTAGTGTCATAATAGATTCATCGGGAAAGTTGGAAAAGATTGGCTAATGATCCTGAATAGGTGCCTCTGCTAGTTGGTCCGCAATCACTTTCCCTTTGATGGCCTTTTTGTCTATGTAATCAATTTCAAACTCACTTAATATCATTACCCACTTTGCAAGTCGTCTGGTGAGCGTTTTTTTTCTTAGGAGGTACTTTAAAGGATCAATATGTGTGATCAAATTTGATTGGTGACTCAACATATAATGTCTTAGCTTCTGGGAAGCAAAGACAACTGTAAGGCATGATTTTTCAATTGGCGTATAGGTGAGCTCATATCCTACCAATGTTCTACTTAGATAGTAGATGGCCCTTTCTTTACCTGTGTCATCATGTTGCACCAAGAGTATGCCTAATGTTGATTCTGTTGCGGAGATATATAGAAGAAATGGTCTACCTTAGACTGGTGGCACCAATATAGGAGAATAGAGGAGGTAGTCTTTGAATATTTAGAATGCTTGTTCGCATTTCTCTATCCATATGAATTTGATGTCTTTGCGTAGTAGATGTTGGAATGGGTGGCACTTGTCTTCTAGCTAAGCTATGAAGTGCCTAATTGATTGGAGCCTTCCTTGTAACCCCCTTAGTTGCCTTAGGTTTGACGGTGGTGTCATATCCAATATAGCTTTAACTTTCTTTGGGTCTACTTTGATGCCTCTGTGTGACACTATGAACCCTAGTAGCTTTCCTTCTGTGACACCGAATGCACATTTCTTTGGGTTTAAATGGACTTTGTATTCCTGCATTATGTCAAAGATTGGTCCCAATACTTGTAGATGATCCTTACAAAGCATTAACTTGGCTAGTATGTTGTCCACATAGTCTTCCATTGTTTTGTGGATGAGATCATGAAAGATAATTTTCATGGCCCTTTGATACATTTCTCCAGCATTCTTTAGACCAAAGGGCATGACATTCCAACAATATGTGCCCCAAGGACATGTGAAAGTTGTCTTGTGTTGGTCCTTTGGTGTGATCCTTATTTGATTATACCCTAAAAATCCATCCATGAGTGATAGCATTTGATGTTTAGCGGTTAGATCTACTATCATATCAATGTTAGGTAAAGGAAAGTCATCCTTGGGACAAGCTATGTTGAGATCTCTGAAGTCTGTGCAAATCCGTATCTGACCACTATGCTTTGTAACTGGTACCAAGTTAGATATCCAATCTATGTATGGTATTGGTCTTATGAACTTGGCATCTAGGAGCTTTTTCAAATTTTCCTTGACTAGCAATGCAACATGGGGATGCATCTTTCTTAGCTTCTGTTTGACAGGTTTGGCGTTGGGTAGCAATGGGAGATGATGTAGTACAAGCTATGGATCTAATCCTGACATATCTGAGTAGGACCATGTGAAATTGATCATTCTTTCCTTAAAGAAATTGATGAACTATTCTCTCTCCTCCGGGGTAAGTGATTTTGCCAAGTAGATGTTCTTTGGATTCTTTTCATCTCCCAAGTTGACTTCCTCTATTTCTTCTGCTAGTAATGCCTATTTCTCCTCTGTTAAGGGGAGGAGTTCCTTCTTTCCACCTTCTAGCACCTCAGTGAGGTTTTCACTAGAAGATACATCTTGTTTTAGCTTTTTATCATTTTTTGTGTCAGTAAGCGCCTTTCGGTTTTCACTTACTGACAATTCTTTTTTCTTTTCTGATTTGTTTTGATGACTGGAAAGAGGGGCTTCCTCCCCAAAGTATGTTGATCTATCGAGGTCAATGGAGAAACCTGCTTTATAGTCTCCTAATGGCATTCCCTCTCTAAGTCCCATGAAGTCTACAATGGCCTCATCATTCTCGAAAACATCCATATTAGGCGGTCCTTGTTGATCCCACTCTATTAGTTCTGGGTGTACAAGACATAGGACCTCATGTTGGTTTGACTCTATTTGGTTGAAAGGGACTTCAGATAGGGTTCTGACAAACCTAGACTGTGATGTGGATGCATCACTTGAAGAATGGAGAATGACATGTTTATCTATGCAAGGTTGGTCATCAATGGATAGTTGGTCAAATAAGTCTTCCATGTTTATGGTGGTGGCCGACTGAGGGGAATAATCTAGGATCGACGGTTCAAAGTCATGAAGGGATCTCCACTCGGACTTGTGGGAGTTAGTTTTGATAGAATTCTCGTCATATGTCTCACTTCCTTCATTATCGTCAATTGCTATGGTGAGGTTCATTCAGGTTTGAGAGGTTCCCTCTTCGGCGGGTAGCGATTGTGCCACTATGTTGCTTATTAAGACATGTTCTGAGTTTTTCCCCCGGTACATCTCTGCTATTGGTTACTGATCAAATGGGATGTCTTGGATTATAGGGCTAGTTCTTTTTTTCCCATAGCCTAACCCTCTTTTGTTTCTCTAGGTTAGCGGGAGAGAAAATTCCATTAAGCCTTGTTGTCTTTCCCCCAAACTAGTTGTACCATCATACCTGAATCTTTGTAACATTGTATAACCATTTCCATAGTTTGACAGGGGTAGGGGTTATTGAAATGTCTCTTGTGGATCTTGGTACAACCATGTATTGATATCTTGTTCAAATGGATTTTCTTCTGCAATGTCCCCCCATCTGACAAAATTTGTAGGCGGACATCTGAATAGAACAGGCTCTGGAGTTTCTATTATTATAACCGATTGCGACATGCCATATGTTCTTGGGCTCTGGGGCATGTTTGTGATAGTGAAAGCCTATTCATATCTATATTTTCCACAACCCTTGTTGGTAATGGATATTTTTCCCACTTTCCATGTGACATCCTTAGGAGTTGCTTCTAAAGAGGATGGGATGCTTGTGTCTTGGTTTAAGGGGTACCTGGTTGTCAGTGTTGATTTGGACTGCATTACAATATTGGAAAGGATTGGGATCTCCCTCTATGATGATTTCTTCTCCCTGGTGTGGGAACTTGATGCATTGATGGTATGTTGAGGGTATGGCTTGCATTTCATGTATCCTTGGTCTCCCTAGTAACATGTTGTATCCCAACTCAAGGCCTAGGATCTAGAAGGGAGTGTTCTTGACCATTGGACCAATACAGACAGGTAGAATGATAATACCTTTAGAGGATATTTCCTCTTCATCATAAGCTTTGATATTTATCCTCCTTGTGACATCAATGCTTGATTCTGTATAGGCTAGTTGCTTGATCAAATTTAGAGTACAAATGTTTAACCTAGCCCCACCATCAACAAGGACCCTACGGATAGCGCTTTTGTGGAATTGGACAAGTGCAAAGGATCACTATGCAGGGGTTTATGCGGCGGCACATCACGGTCTGTGAATGTGGCATGTTTGTTAGCAGCTATATGGTTAACCATCATTTGGAAGCTCTCAGGTTTTATGTCCCTTAGGATAGCTACATTCAGAAGGGCTTGGTCAAGGGCTAGTTTATGCTGTGGAGATATGCACAATAGGTCAAACATGGAGATCTGGGCCGGTGTGCACTTTAGTTGATCCACTATGCTTGGCTATGTATCTGAGGTTGCATTAGGATTGGAAGATATAGTAGATGAGGATGGTACCCCCTGCAAGACAACTCTGGTACGATGCATTGTTACAACACATTTGTTACCTTAGTCTTTGATAGTGATCGTAGCCACATGGTGATCTAAAGGATTGAGGCAATTGATAACATTATCACTGTTGGCATATGTATAGCTGACCTATTTGGATGATCCACCAGACCTGGAGGCTTTTCCCTTGTTGTTATCATGAAATGTATCATTGAAAATAGTGTGATTAGTTTTTCCTTTGGCTTGGGTATTTTTTATATTGATGACCCCTGTGTCAATCAGGTCTTGGATAGCGTGTTTCAATCGGTAATAATTAGGTGTTTTGTGTCCTTTCACCCAATGAAAATAGCAGAAGTCTTTGTCATTATACCACCTTGGTTTGTTTGCATCTTGTTCAAATTCCTTGATTTTTGGGAGAGTGATAGTGTTGGATTGTATGAGTTTTTTCAAAGCTAATTCTATCGGCTCTCCTAATGGTGTGAAATCTCGTTGCTGGAATTGAAACTGTGGTTTGTGTTGATTCTGTTGTTGACTGTTTGACACAGCAGCCTCTTGGACAGGGGGAGGTTGGTTTTGAGTGTATGCTTATTGAGTGATCCCTATGGGTTGTTGGTTGGCCATAGGTGCGCCTTGCAGTGACACCTTGGGTTGTGCATAGTTGACTGTCTTCACATCAATGACACCATCATTGGTGACATTTTTGTTTTTGTTCCACCACTTAGCTTTATCCATTGCATTTTTGTTTGTATTTGTTTGTGTTGGATCTACAAGGATTCTACATTTGACTAAGTTCTTCTCACAAATAACTCCTCGTTCGATGAGTTGTGTGAAGTTTGGAGCTAACTGCAATTATGTTGTGAATGACATGTCTAGGATCAGATTGTCAACAAACATGACTATTAGGTCTTGTTTGGCCACATCATACATTATGTGGTTTGCAGTATTCCTCCATCTTTGTAGGAATTTCACAAAAGAATCTCCATCCTTCTATTTGATATTGCAAAAGCCCTTGATACTTACCTTGCACTCGATGTTATGATGGAAGTGAGCAATGACCTTTTTAGCCAATTCACCCCAAGACTAAATGCCATGAGGTAAATGTGAGAACCATTCCATTTCTTGTCTGGCTAAGCTTTGTGGAAACAGTCGCATTAGATATGTCTCATCATGTGTGACTTTGACAAAACTAGAAAAAAACTCTCTGATATGTTCAATAGGGTTGGTATTGCCCCTATATTTGTCAAATTTTGGTACCGAGAAGTGAGTTGGGAATGGAGACATATGAAGAGAGTGGTAAAAGGGGTATGGGTATAAATCCTTTGTGGTGTAGGATTTAGTGTGCCCCTGATTTTGCATATCCATCATTTGGGTTTGAAGGGTTTGCATTTGTTGCATCAACATGTCTGTTTGATACTGAGGCTGATGTGTGATGATGTTCCTCTGTGTTGTAGTAGGTATGAGGTTGCGCCTCTGCGTCCCTTGAGTAGGAACATAAGATTTCATCCTGGGGACTTGATATTGATTTCCCATTGCATGATTTTGAAATGGGGGCACATGAGTAGCCCATGGTGGGTTTTGATGCATTTGCTATTGGGATTAGGAATGTTGTTGTTGTTGAAACTGTGGTTGATATTGTTGGGGTTGATATTGTTGTTGCTAAGACTGGGGTTGTTGTTGTTGGGTTTGGAATTGTGGCAATTGAAGCTGGGTTTGTTGTTGTTTGGGTTGGATTTGAGGCAACTGAAGCTAGGGTTTCTATTGCTGAGGTAGGAACTGTGGCAAATAAAGCTGGGGTTGTTGTTGCTGGGGTTGGATTTGAGACAACTGAAGCTGGGGTTGTTGTTGTTGGGGTTGGAATTGTGGCAACTAAGGTTGGGGTTGTTGTTGCTAAGGTTAGATTTGTGGCAAATGAAGTTGGGGTTGTTGTTGCTGAGGTTGGATTGGTTTTGGAATGGGCAAAGGTGTAGCCTTGGGTGGGCATTGACTATAAGTCATACTTGCAGAGACAGATCCCTACGGGCATGAGGTGTTGATCCCAAGACTAGTAGGAATTGACTGTAGTAGCGACATAGTTTCAAAATATTTGGTATTTGGTGGGATGGAAGGCATAGCATGAGAGCTTGATTTTCTAGGCTATGAGACTAAAGGTGGGGGCATACTAGTGACCATGGGTGCACTTAGTTGTGAGCCTATCACGCTTTGAGTGGAAGATGTGCTTGCTTGGTTTGTGCAATTGGTTTGATTGGGTATCGTCTATGCCAATGTGGGTGTTACCAATGGTGGGAATATTTGCAACACAATAGGTAGTATCTGAGAGGACTGAGTAGTATTTTGACTTGCAAGAGGGTTTTTGGGCCATATGGTCGATACACTAAATTCAGCGGAGAGTTTGACTCCCTTCTTTATCAGCATGGCTAAGTAACATTTGAGATTCCTCTATACAACAACATCAACTACTTGTGTAGAATAAGTGTCTTGCTCAACATCGTCAATCTCCTCTTCTATGACATTTTGGAAAAAAGCTGACCCACAGGGTTGTTCAATGAATAGAGAAGAACTGGTATTTACGAAAGGATTGTTCTCTTGCTTTGTTTCCCAAGTGGGGAATCTATTGATATATGACTCATCAGGCTGTGTTCTAGCCTTTGACCTTGTGTAAGGCCCTCCATGAGGTGTTTGAGACATAGTGTGGTCTAGATTTTGTAACTAAAACAAGTGATATAAAGAAAACAAAAAAGGATAACCTTTTCTAAGTCCGAGTTATGCTTTGGACAAGGGTAATTCTAAGGACAGATTTTGATATATCTTGATCTCAAAGATGTGATGATGTAAAAAGATAAGATTTGTCGACCTTTTCCTGGGACAAAGTCACTTGATAGAGATAATGATGATGTTTGATATGATGAGATCAAGATATTTTAAGTCTGAGCTTTTGAACTAACAATGTTTTAGACAATAATCGTGCTTTTCAGAGAAGGGATTATCTTTAATGTTTAGAGATTCACACAATATTCTTTGCATTTTTTGGGATAGACACTAGTCTTGGACACAAAATGAAGAGTTCTTTCAAGGCTTTTAGGTCAAAATAGGAATAAAATATCTCTGGTCAACTGCGGCACAACTCCACCGATTGTGGTAAAGTGAATGGTCGATTGCGGTACTTTATCACCGATTGTGGTAATAAACAAGTCAATTACGGCAATAAACAAGTTAACTGCGGAAGACCTCCATCAATTATGGCAAAATGCAGGCAATTGTGGTAAAAAGGGAACAGTCTCAAAAAGACTAGAGGATAAGTATCACTGTCTGACAATTTTGATATTCTAGAACAAGGCTTCTGATTTGCAAGACAGTTGATGTTGACAACCCTAGACTTTAACACGTTTGACTCATTTGACAGTTAGATGTTTTTTTTTGCATTTTCAGAAACTGATCAAAAAACAAGCACAACATACACTATGTTTTGAAAAAAATGAAGACTGACAATGTGTATGTTCTACAACTTTTTCAAGTTGCAAGGTTATCACGAGGTCTCAACAATGAACACTCAGATTAATCTAGGTCAATGGATTCATAATACAATTTTATAGGCCCAATACTTCAATTTCTGTTAGCTCGCACAACAATTGTCACACTACTAGGAAATGAAGGTCCATGACGTAGGCGCCCGTGTTTTTGCCGTTGCCAGGTATTGTTGCCGTGGAGTGAAGATCTCTTTCACTGCATAAATACTGTGGGACACATATGGTGAGAATCTTGGGGGAAAATTCTACAACCCCTTGCACTATAATAAGGTATCTGTTCAGAGGTGGATCGGGTTGGCCTCTAATTAACAAGGTTGTAGTAAGGGTCCGTGGCGTCTATCCAATCAGTTTGTACGTGTGTGACTCACTTAAGAGCCTAATTGACCATGTTGGCTCCTTATGGATATTCACCCAATCTAGACTATCATCAACACACCTCGCTCAAGCTTGGCTAGATAAGATGAAACTTTGGTTCGCGCCTTGTTTATATATCGATCGGAAGGACTACCAATTTAAGGTCATTCTCTGAGGAAGAAGTGCATTCCTCGGACAAGCCTTTCTATAAAGTATAAAGGTGTCTAATCTAATAGATTGTGCAAGTGCACCCAAAACTCAAGACACAAGGTAAATCAATTAAGCTCTAAAAGTTTGAAATGTGAACTAAGCTACACCACCATACAAGCACGAATGTTCAATTTTAAGCCCAAAAAGTAGGTGTTGATTGCTTGTTCAATTTTAATGCACCAAATCGAGAAATTTTTTGCCTTATTCAATTTTAATCCCCACGTCAATTTTAAGCCCAAATATAAAATGTGAGATGTGAGATGTGTGACAAACACTATTCTTTTTAAGCCCAAATCGACAAGTGAATGAATTTTAAGTTGTATTGTTATCTTGACTCCTTGATTTGTACCTGTCAAAGAAAGTGTTTAGTATCTTCAAAATTGAAAGCGTTCAATCCAAAATAGTAGAATATTCAGAAACTCCAGGATTATTGAGATTGCTGAAATTAATGGTGACTTTATACTTACCTCTGAATCTCTTAATTGAATCAATATACCTCGTGTATGCTTCGCTTTGATCTTCAGCCGTGATTGCGAGAATAGCCCTTTGTTGTAATCGATAGTTGACGGTTCTCCTTCTTGCAGCTATTAATGCTCTAGCACCTGGTATGCATTTGATCACCTTCTTTTTCATTCACTATTAGTCAGCCCTGCATAGAAACCAAGAAAAATAGACAGAAATGTAGCTTTTGAGTCGATTGCGGCACTGTATCTTCAATTGTGGTAACTTTTGGTCAATTGCGGCAGAAAGATGTCGATTGTGGCAAATTACTTTGAACTGTGGTAGGATGTGTTTGATTGTGGCATGGATCGGGCAATTGCGGTAATATACAGGCAATTGTGGCAAACAATAAGTAACTACGGTCAAATATAATCAATTATGACAAAACTATTGGAAGATAGACAGACAGAAGATGACAGAATAACAATGCAAAATCCTGTAATCAATTGCGGTATTAAACCATTCAATTGTGGCACAATTTTGTTGATAGCGACAGAATAGCAACGATTGCGAAATAGCACAGTTATTGACAAAATTATGAGTCTTTTGGTCTATGACCATACGACCATGGCTGATTGGTTCTGTCTGCTACCTACAAGAAATATTTGTGCTGTTTGGTTCACGTCGGGTTCACAAAAATGTACGCCTCTCTTCTCATGATTTGTGATTCCCAAACTTTCCAAAGGCAGGGGTTAGCAGCAACGATTTTACAATGATATAAATTCAATACCCAAGAACTACTAAAATGAATAACTTGAACGTAACCAATAAAATGTACAAGCAATGAAAGGAAAACAAATGAATGCAAACCCCAAAGTGCTTGAAGCTTCTATTGTCTCTCTCTACTCCTTCCGAAATGTTGTTTTTGATGCTTAGTATTGGTGTGGGTAGCATCTATGACTTGAGAAACATCGAGAATTTGATACTTGAAAAGTGTGTGTGATCGCAAGATGGCTTGAATGCTAGAACCAAACTGACATAGTAATGGTGCATGAGAGATTGAAATCCTGGATCCTTCAAATGGTTATGAAGGGTTTATTATATAGGAATTGGGGATGATATGAACGGTTGAGATCAATCCCAGAGATAGGGAGATGAACGGTTGAGATTAAAGGGAATTGGAGAAGCCATCAGTAAACTCCACCTCTTCAATTGGTAAAGAGGAGATAGAGTTTGGTTGACTGAAGAGCTAATTGTGAGTTACCTTTTAGAACTGAAGAGGTGGGTGGAGTTACCC
>MU225679.1:111474-142688 GCA_018584345.1 Thuja plicata | reverse complement strand
GAATCCATTTTTCCAGCAAGTACTGGTACTCCTTCTAATGCCTTTCCACCTAGTGCCTTAATAGCCTTCAAGAATGGTTCTTCTGGCATAGGAGGGTCTAGTTCTGGTATAACATCCTCCTCTGCAAAAACTTTTCCTTTACTGGAACTCTCTACTTCTCTAGTTATTTTATTAGCAATATCCTCTAGTTGTTTTCTCATTAACTCTAGAGTTTCCTCAAGGAGTCTATTTCTCTCCTTCTGCTCATTCACCTCTTTAGCCAATTCTACATTTGTCACCATGGTTGATTCTCCTACTAATTCCTCAGTACTTTGAAACATCTACAAATTTCAAACCCAAATCTTTAACTGGACTCTGATACCAATTTAATGGGGAGGTCACCTTGCTCTCCTAGACTCCTACTCTTTCTTAGGAATCTCACATTGGACCCTATTCACTTCAGGATCCTCTAGACTCACACTTGAGTCTCTTTAGGGTTACTCACAGACCCTGACTAGAAGGATTTCTATGCTCCCTCTCTCCTAGGTTTCCTACCCACCGAAATACTTCACTCTCTACCTTATCTTCCTCTCCATGACTGAATAAAGTCAGTCATGCACTTTCTCCTGCTATCTCTCTCTCCTACAAGTTCCCTAGCCAGACCATTTAGCTCGCCTAGGACTTGTCTACAATTCTGACTAGCCTCTTCTCAATCCCAAACACAGAAATATAAATAAAATACATGAGGGATGCTTCTTGACGGTCACACTCCATAGGATGGATTATAAGAGTCAAAAAGCATCCATGAGACCTGACTGAACTCAAAATCCTACTCTACGAAAGTCCTCACGCAATAGAAACACACACAGAAAGTACAGGAAACTATTCTTTATTGAAAACCAGACAATTACAAAAAAAACTGAAATCTTCTTCGCTAGTCTACTCAGTCTCTAACTTCTCCAACTTCTCCAACCTCTTGTATGAGTTTTCTTCCTGCCTTATATATTCGGCCTCTTCTTGATTTGTAACCATTTCTAGGTTACCTGCCGTCTGAAGATTCTAACTGCCTCGGCTCTTCATCTTCTTCCTGTAACTGTCATCAAGATCTTCCTCTGCATGGCTGTCGACATGGACATCCTTTTCCTCCATTTCACTGACTTCCATTTTTGTCATATATGACTTTTCAACTTCCCTGTGGACAAGTCAATCTTCCTTATAGTCGCGGTATCGCAATACTGATAAACTTCACTGCTTGTTATCCATCGATCACGTGACTCACAGTCGTCTCGTTGTCGCAACACTTTTTGACTTAACTGTCTGTGATCCTGCGACCTTGCTACACACTATTGTCGCATCATTGCCACACTGAGTGACTTAACCGCCTGTGATCCTGCGACCTTGCTACTCACTATTGTCGGATTATCGCAGCACTTAGTATCTTAACCGTTGACCTTCTTGCGACTTGGCGATACACTGTCATTGCATTATCATGACTGTTTCAACCTAACCGCTGTTCATCCTGTGACTGTACGATAAGCCTTGTCGCGTCATCGCCAACTGTTTCCTGCTAACCGCTGAGCATCTTCCGACTTCGTGATCACCGTTGTCGCTTCATCGCAAGCTGTCTCAAGTTAACCGCTAAGCATCTGTCGACTTTGCAATCACCATTATCGCTTAATCGCTAGCTGTTTCATGTTAACCGTCTTGCATCTGCCGATTGTGCGATAAGCCTTTGTCGCTTAATCGCTAACTGTTTCATGTTAACCGTCTTGCATCTGGCGACTGTGCGATAAGCCTTTATCGCGTAATCGCAGACTGTTTCATCTAACCACTGATCATCTCCCGACTTGGCGACCATCCTTTGTCGTGTCATCGCAGACTGTTTGATGCTAACCGCCAATCATCTCCTGACTTGGCGACTAGCCTTTGTCATGTAATCGCAGACTGTTTCACGTTAACCGCTGATCATCTGTCGACTGCGCGACTGACCCGCTCTTTCGCTAGGAGTTAAGAACTGTTAAGGTTTAGGAAAAAGACTGACTGCTAGCTGTGATCTTCTCCCAGACCACCATTTCTAAATAGCTAGGGCTTCGGAGCTAAAACCCTAGGGTGCTCTGCACCAGATGTTTGAGTCAATTTTGATGATGTGTATCCAGTGATGTTTGGTACATGATCTCATGATAGATGAAGATCATAGATTGATGCTCAATGAGATTGGATAAAAATGTCAACTAATTAAATGTGTGTCGATAGGTTTTTGATGTGTGACCTCATGATCTATGAGAATCACATATTTATTGATATGATTATATGCTAGGATGTCTAATAGATGTCTAATTGATAAAGAAATTGACCAATTGATAGATGATTGACTGGTTAATGTGATGTGCCTTGTAGGATGACTTAGGGGTGCTTCAGATGCAAGGACAATATTCTAGATCTTTCAGTATGATTATGTATTTATCTCATAAGAGGATCAGGCAGTGATTGGTGGTTGTGTATTAGCCTCTTTGATTAATATGCCCCATTACATGGTTAATAGGGGACTACTGAATGCTCTAGATGAGAGATGGAATAGTGAGTATAATACCTTTCACCTCCCAATTGGTGAGATTTTGGTCACCTTAGAGGATGTGTACCATATTATATGCATTCCAGTGGTGGGGGATTTGTTGCAGTATGAGTCACAGGTTGATGCTGGAGTGTAGACACTAAGGAGGGTGTTTAATGATCAGACTATTGTAGGTTATGCAGTGTCATGGGTAGATATGGTTCAGTTCTATGATCCATTACCATCAATGTTGGAGGGTTTTATATGTTTCATTTATCCTGGTCGGAGGTCACACTACTTCTCAATGGGATGGGGCTAGATATTAAAGACTATGATAGCATGGCATACATGGTATGTGAGGGGCTCTTGTCTACTCACACACTTATATCATGATTTGTATTAGGTGGTGTATGGTATTGGGACTATTTTATCTATTGGAGTGATGTTTCTATAGATATGGGTCTAGGATCCTGTCCCAGTTACACAACCACTTGTGGCTATAGTTCAATCAATTACATGTCTATATATTTATACTTATCATCATGGACCCATCTAGCCTAACCTATGAAAGCTGGAGTACTAGCGATGAGTTATCTAGATGACATTGATATTGTGGTTTTGAAGTTGTACTTAGATTGTGAGGAATAGGAGGAGGATTTCATAGAGTTTCCCTTTGTATTTATATCTAAACATATGACTGGGAGAACCACATAGATTATTGAGAGATTCATTTGTAAACATGTACTGTGATAGTTTGGTAGGGTATAGGTGATGCCACTAGTGACTGCGATGTATGCCTTGTCGATTAGTGAGAGAGTAGTGTGGAGACCATCTATTCAGTTTGACAGATCCTATGATGAGTACATTGGGTTGGCTCCACAGGTTTGGTCACTATATTTATATACTGTGGATGTTGGAGTGACTGAGAAGTATGTAGCATGGTTGGCCTCAAGTCCTTTTCCACATTTTATAGATCCTAAAGATGCTATGCCTACATTTGAGGATGATTAGCCATATTAGAGGTTGCACAAAGTATTCTCAGGAGGAATAATTAGGGTGATGATTGTGGGGGTAGATCTGGAGGTGGTGGGGATGGAGGTGGTGGAGGTCCACAAGCACTAGGAAGGATAGGAGATGATCCTGTAGATGGAGGATGGGTAGCACATCAAAGTATATTAGGGACTTGAGCCAGGGATGGATAATATAGAGGTGCACAAGCACCACATCAAGTAGTAAGATTTGTCATACCAGTGCAACCACAACAACCTCAGGTTGATTAGTCACAATAGGTATAGGTAGAGGTGGGATAGTTGAGGCCAAACTTGGCATAGGCACAAGTAGATATTGTGAGACTAAACACCAAGTTTGATGAATCCATTGAGGCCTAGGGTCATGCAGAGTAGGTGACTCATCATGTAGAGTAGCTGGTAGACTAGGTCCTTCTAGAGAGCACATTCAATATCTTTTTTTTGAGGTGAGGAGGAGAGAGTATTATAAGCAGATATATTTTGAAGTGGTACCCTTAAGGAAGAGAGCACCATCAGATGTATATATTTCTAGGTAGGGGGACTCTCAGATGGGTCGTACATAGACTCACGATGTGACAAGTCCATTTTTTATACCTCCATGGGATCTAGATGCAGACACATGAGGTGGTGGTAGGATAAGTCCATCAAGATGTGGTAGTTTGACTACTAGACCTACAACTTGTAGTGGGATCCATGCTTAGCACCTATGTTTGAGGATCTTGATGTATTTTTTTCCACTAGATGATTTATTTTCTCTCATTTGATTATGTACATTCACAATTTATAGATTTTGATGATGTATGTGGTGGAACCCAAATTTGTAGATCAAATTTGCACATGAAAATAGTTCAGGGAAGTGTCTTTTGTATTCATTATTATGTTTATGCTTTCATTTATTCCTTAAAACTCTAGCTCTTTCATGACTTGGTCTAATTCTTCATTACCTTTTCCATGCTACTTAAGTGTTTTATTTGTCATGTGCATTTTCACATTTCCTGGGTTATCTCTTAGTCGCACAACCCAGAAGGATTATTATTTTTCATTCAACAACTCTGAGATTTCTTCATTCACATGATCATGAAAGGAAAAGGAATATTCTTATTTGATCTTGAGACTTAACGCGAGCCGTTGATTTGTTTTTTATCGCGTGCCCTGCGCGATGTATGTGTTCCAAGGCCTACTTGCACATCTACCAAGAGACCTATCTTGTCTCTATTAGAATCCTAATCTTCAATAGGATCTTCCAAAGGCTTAGATGATTAACTAAGGCCTTCTCTATCTCCTCTCCAAGAGACCAACACTTTGTGCTTCACCTTGAAAGACTAACACCATGTAGATTCTTCACTTCTTCTCCTACACTTAGAAGGATCTAAGTGCTAACTCCACACTAGAATTCAATATCATTGAAGGGATACTAAACATGTTGGAAACATTCCATATGTTTCCATTTGACTCCATTTTGAAGGATCTCCTATCTCTTTTTAGTAGATTTCAAGCTTTAGACCCTAAGAAGCCTAATTAGGCCTAATTCCTTGTAGCCTTTTTCAGAGACCTTTTTCCATTTCTTTCCAAAACTTTCCAAACAACCTAAAAATATAATCCCACATTCAGATACCCTTTTGGATTTTATAAATTATTTTGAAAGTTTTAGACTCCTAAGCCCTCCATACATAGGATTACTATTATCTAGGACCAATAGGTCTAATAGGCCTAATTAGTAGGACCTTAGTGATTTCTTGCTCAAAGCTCGACCAAATGGATTGGTGAGTTCACAAATCTCTCAAAATGGCTTGTTTGTATTATATCACCTCTAGCACTACACTTTCCCCATAGTTTACTTTCCTTCCCCACATGAAATTCTCAATTCTTCACTTCCAAACCTCTAACCGGGCACTATCAGCTCACCTAGGGCTTGGTACTAAAAATAGAAACTCGACTCCACATGACTCCTAACTCTACATATATACAAACCAATGAATCCAATAAAATATCCACCTAGCCTTAGGAACATACCATGCTTAGATTTCATGGGGAGCCATGAAATGACAAACTAGTCAGGACAGGACCAGTGAACTCCCTAAACTGAAAACAATTTACTTAAGACCTTAGAATAATTGAAATCAACTTTCTTACTGAATGGAAAAGTCTTAGAACTATCTCATGAACACAAGACAATCACTAAATCAAAGCATTCAATCCATATAATAGCACTGCCACACTGAAAAGCTCAGGTCCTTCACAAAATTAGAGTTGCAGAGCTATATTCACTAACTCAAACTTGTTACAATGAATACCCCTTTTAGAGATTCAAGCCTCCCCTTACATTAGATGCCATATTCCATGTTTTTAGGTCCTGTTGGTTAATTTCCCACTTCTATCTTCTAGGGGGGTCCTAAGTAACTGAGTTGCATGCAACATTTGCAATTATTGCAAATGTTGTCATGACAACATTGCAACAAATTTTGGCATCTTTGCCATTATGCCAACTTCCCAATTCTTAGGACCTCTAACCTTTATATTTTGAGGAACCAACTTCATTAATGGCCTCCAAGCATCTCTATTACATCATTTATGTGTTTAAGACACATTCATAGCTCAAATCCATCACTAAGCTTGTAAGCCTAAGAAATTTAAAAAGCTACTAACAATGACTATTTTGCTGACCTTAGTCCTAATGACTAACTCACCTAGTCCACAATGCAATGAACTTCTAAGGTCTAAACTAAACACACTATCCTGACTTGGCTAATGTCAAGTACAAGCCAAAACATTACAACTATGGAGGTTAGCCTAAGTGTGTTCCTGCACCATCCTCCCCAAAACAAAAATTTCAATCCACCCTTGGATTGAGTAGAGTAGGTTCAATCCCCATCTTCTTAAACTTTGATTCTTTAATCTATACTACATCAGCATCCGATTGACCATGTCTCTTGATCAAGTGTTCTTTGTATTCTTTGATCCTATTCCTTTTGTAGACTCTAGTATCTAGTATACTGTCAGCTTGGTTGACTGTAGCAGGAGGTAGCTTGAGGTCTTCTACATCTCTGATCACTTCACTGAGGCTTTGATCCATGTCTGGTGGTGGTCCTTTATAAAGAACCAGGTTTAGTCCACTGTCTTCTAGTAGCTCCACTTTAAAAGTATTGTTCCCATACTTTGCTAAGATAGGACAGGGGCCTATCCTCCTCATTTTCAACTTGTGTGGGATTCCTTTTTGAAGTCTAGACTTATTTAGATGCACCATTACTAAGTCTCCCACATTGAACTGAAGTTCTCTTCTACTCTCATCAACTTTAGTCTTATGCTTCATGGTGTTCTCTGTCAAAGTCTTCCTGACTGTATCATGTATCTCCTATATTGCATAAGCATAATCATCAGCATATCCACTTTCCTTCAATCCATCATTTAAGTCTCTGAGCTCATAGACTCCTCTAGGATGTAGACCATATACTATCTCAAAGGGACTCTTCCCTGTTGACCTGTTTATAGTGTCATTATAAGCATACTCATCCTACCCAATTAATTGATCCCATTGTTTACCATATTCCTTGGTGAAGCATCTTAATAGATTTCCAAGGCTTTTATTTACCACTTCGGTCTAACCATTAGTTTGGGGATGGTATGTAGACCCAAAGGATAAGTTAGTGCCTAACCTTTTCCAAAGAGTCTTCCAAAAATGGCTCATAAATTTGGTGTCTCTATCTGATACAATGCTCATAGGTAACCCATGGATTCTTACTATCTCTTTGAAGAAGAGAGAGGCTATTTGGCTGACATTATTAGTTTTTTTCCACAACTACATAAACACTATCCATGCCTTGTCTTTTCTTAGGTTACCCAACTACAAAATCCATGCTCAAGCATTCTCATGGCCTAGTGGGAATAGGTAGTGGCTGATATAGGCCTGCATTTGAAGAAGTACCTTTGGCCTTTTAACATACAATAAAACTTTTCACATATCTCCTAACATCAAGGTTCATTCTTGGCCAATAATAGAACCTTTGAACAAGTTCTTGTGTCTTAGTGATCCTAAAGTGACCACTCAATGCACCATTGTGATTTTCTTGCACCAAATTCTCTCTAATTGACCCTCTAGGGACACATAATTAATTTCCCTTAAATAAGAGATTACTTTGCAAAGTGTATTCAACATATTTTCTATGAAAATGATTCTTGTATTCAACACATACCTTGTAAATGTCTGTAAAATCTTCATCATTAACATATAGATCCTTGAAGTGATCTATTCCCATGCTCTTCAATTGAATCTCTTGGATGGTAAGAGCTCTTCTACTCAAGTAATCTTCCACCTTGTTGAGTACTCCTTTCTTGTGCTTGATATTAAATTTGTAAGCTTGTAGGTATTCAACCCACTTCATGTGCTTGTGACTCAACTTCTCTTGAGAGTTCAAGAAACTTAAAGCTTGATTATCTAAATAGACTATGAACTCCTTGGGGAGAAAATAGTGCCTCCATTTCCTTAAAGACTGAACTAATGCATACATTTCAAGGTCATAAGAAGAATACTTCTTCTTAGCTTCACTCAACTTCTCAGAATGAAATGCCACTTGTCTACTCTCTTGGCTTAGGACAACTCCAATAGCCACATTGCTTGCATCACACTCAATAGTGAGAAGCTTCTCAAATCTTGGCAAGACTAAAACAAGTTGGGTAGAAATATTTTCTTTTAACAACTCAAAACTCTTGTTAGTTTTTTCATTCTATGCAAACTTAGTCTTCATACCTCCTTTGATTGTGTCCAACATAGGAGTACAAATAACACTAAACTGCCTTATAAATTTCCTATAATATTGAGCAAGGCCATGAAAACTTCTTACCTCCGTTGTTGTCCTTGGAGTAGGACAATTTATGATGGCTTCCACTTTGCTCTTATCTATTTTCATATTTCCATGAGAGAGGACAAACCCAAGGTACACCAGCTCTGTCTTGATGAACTCACACTTCTCCAAGGTGATCATCAACTTCTCCTCATGCAACTTCTTGAAGACAGTCTCAAGGTGTTTAAGATGCTCACCTCTTGTCTTACTATAAATTAGTATATCATCAAGATATACTACTAAAAATTTTCCAATTTAGTCTTTGAGGACTTCATTCATGAGCCTCATGAATGTGGAGGGGGCATTAGACAGTCCAAATGGCATGACAAGCCATTCATATAAACCTTCATTGGTTTTGAAGGCTGTCTTCCACTCATCTCCCTCTTGTACTCTTATTTGGTGGTAGCCACTTTTCAAGTCTATCTTGCTAAAGTACTTAGCTTCACCTAGACAATCCATTAGGTCTTCAATCCTAGGAATGGGAAACCTATACCAAATGGTTATCCTATCTTGAATCAATACAAATCCTCCAAGTTCCACCTTTCTTAGGTGCTAGGATAGTGGGTATGACACATGGGCTAATTCTCTTCTTAATAAGACCTTGGTTTAGGAGTTCTTCTATTTGTCTAGAAATCTCCTCATTTTGTTGAGGGTTCATCTTGTAGGCTACTTTATTAGGTAGGGTACCTCCTGGTATAAAGTCTATCCTATGAATTATGGCTTTTTCAGGGGTTAATGCTGATGGTTGTCCATCACTTACTAAACCTTCATAAGTTTGCAACATGCTTTGTATCTCCTTAGGTAATTCTGGTTTCTTGTCTACCTTGCCTCCATTTTATTCTCTTGGCCTTAGCACCAATGCAAAGCCAACTCCTTCTCCTTCCTCCATGGTTTCTAAGAACTCTTTTTCACCAACCATGAGCACATTAGGACCTGATGTCTTCACCTCTACATCCTCTATTAGTGACTAAATTTTGAAAGTCACTTTGTCCTTCTTGAAGGTATAGGAGTTCTTCACCCCATCATGGATAGCTTGGCGGTCAAATTGCCATGGCCTACCTAGGAGAAAGTGACATGCATACATGGGAAACACATCACATAAGACCTTGTCTTTATATCTCCCTATAGAAAACTCCACCCAAGCCTACTCATTTACTAAGACATGATGTCCCTTATTGAGCCATGTGACCTTGTAAGGATGGATGTGGGGTATCCTTGTCATGCTTAGCTTGCTGAATTCTTCCTCTGACACAATATTGTCAGTAGACCCTAAGTCAATAATGACTCTACACACTTTTCCCATCACCTTGCATTTGATTCTAAATAGGGACCTTCTTTGGCTTGACTCTTCTTTAACCAGCTCCTTGATCATTGTGCTCCTCATCATGAGGTTCTCACCTTCTTCTAAATTTAATGGTACCTCAGAGTGTGTCTCTGCTACATTTGTCTCCTCATGAGCTAGATTAGTCCTCTTTTTACCTCCTTGAGAAGTACTACCCTTCTTTGGACACCTATGGGCAGGGTGTCCCATTTGATTGCAATGATAAAATTTCATATTGGAAAAGTAATTGCCTCTTCCTTGTCCACCACTTCTTCCTCTAAAATTAGAGTTCCTTCCTCTACCACCTCTACTAGAGCTTCCCTCTTGCTGCTCAGTGTATTTGAATTCTCCTTGAGTCCTTGATTCTGAACTCCTTCCACCATAGCCACCTCTTGGTCCTCTACTATCCCTTCCTCTACCTCTTCCTTTGGAGGTTTGTTCTTGTTTTCTTTTTCCTTTCTCCTCTATTTTCAAGGCCATTTGATAACATTGGAGGATGGTTTTGAAGTTCACAAGACTCGTGTCTTCTTGAATAGACCACTTGAGCTCATTCAAATACCTTGCTAGTTTGATGTTTTCATCTTCAACCACTTGTGATCTTAAACACAACTTTTGGAACTCTTCATTGTAGTCTTGGACATCCAAGTCTTTTTGTCTAAGATTATGCCTCCTTCTATGAAATTGAACCTCATAATAATCAGGTAAGTAATTTTTCTTTATCTTAGCCACCATGCCTTTCCATGTGACTATAGGATTCCTTCCTTCTTTTTCTCTTTCAGCTTGAACAAATTTCCACCATGTGAGGGCTGAACCTCTCAACCTAGATTTAGCCACCTTCACTTTTTGGGCCTCTGTTATACCATCACATTCAAAATGGTTTTCTATACTTTCAATCCAATCCAGAACTAAATCTGGATCCATTTGTCCACTAAAGAGTGGTACACCCTCCAAAGCTTTGCCACTTAAGGCCTTTAGTGCTTTCAATAAGGGTTCTTCAGCAATAACAAGGTTAGGTGTTGGATATTCCTCCTCCACTTCCAATCCTTTTTCCCTTGCTTCTTCTTCTTCCTTCTGTTCTATCTTATCCTTCACTTTATCAGCTTTGTCTTGGACTTCACCCAAGAGTTGCTCCATCTGAGACAATCTTTCTCTTAGCAATCTGTTATCCTCTTCTTGTTCCTCCACATTTTTGGCTAATTCAACATTAGTCACCATGGTTTTATCTTCCACTAATCCCACTGGTGTATTCTCTCTAACGGATTTAGTAGGTTGAAACATCCACCACAAGCCTGATCTTAAACAAACTCTGATACCAATATGATGTATGTGTTCCAAGGCTTGCTTACACATCTACCAAGAGACCTAGCTTGTATATATTAGAATCCCAATCTTCACTAGTATCTTCCAAAGGCTTAGATAATTAACTAAGGCCTTCTCTAGCTTCTCTCCAAGAGCCCAACACTTTGTGCTTCACCTTGAAAGACTAACACCATGTAGATTCTTCACTTCTTCTCCTACACTTAGAAGGATCGAAGTGCCAACTCCATACTAGCATTCACTATCATTATAGGGATACTAAACATGTTGGAAACCTTCCATATATTTCCATTTTACTCCATTTTGAAGGATCTCCTAGCTCTTTTTAGTCAAGTTAAAGCTTTAGACCCTAAGAAGCCTAATTAGGCCTAATTCCTTGTAGTCTTTTTCAGAGATCTTTTTCCATTTCTTTCCAAAAATTTCCAAACAACCTAAAAATATAATCCCACATTCAGATACCCTTTTGGATTTTATAAAGGATTTTGAAATTTTTAGACTCCTAAGCCCTCCATACAAAGGGTTCCTATTATCTAGGACCAATAGGGCTAATAGGCCTAATTAGTAGGACCTTACTGATTTCTTTCTCAAAGCTCAACCAAATGGATTGGTGAGTTCAAAAATCTCTCAATAGGGCTTGTTTGGATCATATAACCCCTATTACTACACTTTTCCTATACTGTACTTTCCTTCCCCACATGAAATTCTCAATTCTTCACCTCCAAACCTCTATCTGGGCACTGTCAGCTCGCCTAGGGCTTGGTACTAAAAATAGAAAATCGACTCCACATGAATCCTAACTCTACATATATACATACCAATGAATCCCCTAAAATATCCACCTAGCCTTAAGAAGATCCCATGGTTAGATTTCATGGGGAGCCATGAAATGACAAACTGGTCAGGATAGGACCAGTGAACTCCCTAAATTGAAAATAATTTACTTAAGACCTTAGACTAACTCAAAACAAATTACTTACTAAATGTAAAAGTCTTAGAACTATCTCATGAATACAAACCAATCACTAAATCAAAACATTCAATCCATATAGTAGCACTATCACACTTAAAAGCGCGGATCCTTCATAAAATCAGAGTTGCTGAGCTATATTCACTAACTCAAACTTGTTACAATGAATACTCACTTTTAGAGATTTGAGCCCCCCCTTACATTAGATACCATATTCCATGTTTTTAGGGCCTTTTGGTAAATTTACCATTCCTATCTTCTAGGGGGATCCTAAGTAACTGAGTTGCATGCAACATTTGCAATTATTGTAAATGTTGTCATGACAACATTGCAACAACTTTTGGCATCTTTTCCATTATGCCAACTTCCCAATTCTTAGGACCTCTAACCTCTATATTTCAAGGAACCAACTTCATTAATGGCCTCTAAGCATCTCTATTACATCATTTATGTGTTTAAGACACATTCATAGCTCAAATCCATCACTAAGATTCTAAGCCTAAGAAATTTAAAAAGCTACTTACAATGACTATTTTGCTGACCTTAGTCCTAATGACTAACTCATCTAGTCCACAATGCAATGAACTTCTAGGGTCTAAACTAAACACACTATCCTGACTTGGACAATTTCAAGTACAAGCCAAAACATTACAACTATGCAGGTTAGCCTAGGTGTGCTCCTGCACCACTGTGTGAAGTCTCGTGATGAAACCAGAGTTAGTTAGAACATCCCGCGATTCAACGACTCAGTCTATCTCGTGATCTTGAGATAAACTCAGAGTTAAAGTATGGTTTATAATTCCTTTCATTCATGTGATCTCTACATGGATTTAAGGTTAAGTTATTTCTTTTGAGACTTAACGTTGATCATTGATCTTGTTCTAATCTTGTGGTTCTCATGAAGTCTTGTAATAAACCAAGGGTCAATAAAATCATCCCGCAACTTCAAGATTGCTTTAGTTGCATGATCTCATGATCTAACTCAGGGTTTAAACATGGTTTTATTTTTTCCTTAGTTGCGTGATCACCAGATGGTCTTGGGGTTAAGTGAAAGATTTAGAGATTACACAAGGATCGTTGATTCATATCAGATCTTGTGGTTTGCGCTAAGTTTCAAGACAAAGTCAAAAGTCAACAAAGTTCAGGAGATTACTTGTGAGCCATTGATTCAGATCAGATCTTGTGGATGTTAATATGAATTCATAATAACTAAGAGGGGGGGGTGAATCAGTTATCCTCAGGTCTAGATGTGCCCATATAAAAATTTAAATCAACTTCAACAACTCAGATCTGCTCGACAGTAATAAACAATAAAAGTGTGCAGTTTACTGTACAAATGAAATAAGTTTGTAGAAATTCAACAGTAAAACACAAAAATAACATTCACACATTTTGACACCATGATTTAACGTGGAAACCCAATATGGGAAAAACCACTAGTAACATGCTACCAAAATTTCACTCTTCTAAAGTGATGCCTTGTGAGGAGCCAACCCTGTTAAAGGTTACAAAACACACTGTCAAATGTGACCTGGTTAAAGGATTTAATCACCCTGTTAGGAGTGGCCTTGTTAGAGGACTTAGAACTTTCCAATCTGAATGTCACCTTGTTCAAAGGATTTATACACTGACTGTTAAGTCAACTTGGTTAAAGGATTTGAACTGTTATAATGGCTAGAAAGTAAACATCCAGTGTGATTTGATTCATACAACTTACTTTGAAAATCCAGATCTAGTTTCATCTCTAATGCTAATTCACTGAGTGGCCTCCATTCTCATCTCAAACTTTAGATCTGCTTGGAAATCCGTCAAGCAATCTCTCTCTGCTTCTCTATTCAACCTTCTCTGCTTAGGTCTTGCCAATCAGTCAATTAACCATGCAACACTTTGCATTCCCTTCGATACTTTAACAATAACCATAGTAGGTTATATTATACCTCTTCATCTAGGTCAAATAAATCTTTTTCTGCTTAATCAAGATCACAGATCTTGGGTTAGGTCAGATCCAATAGATCTTTCCATCTTTACATTTAATTTACTTCTCCAATACAACTATTAATTAACCATTGAATCCATGTGTTGATAACGCTTTCCCGTGCATTAAATGAATATGGACCAATCTTAATTAATAATGCATATCCCAATAAAATCAATTATGTTGGCCATAGATCTCAAATCTCATCAAGAAACAAAATACTGATGCTCGACATTTCACTGTCTCCCTCAGCATTTTACTGGCGCTCGGCATCATCTTTGCTTTGCTCGGCATCACCTTTCTCTTTGCTTGGCATCGACTTTTCTTTGCTTGGCATTGACCTTCCAGTGAACTATTGGTGTTAGATAAACAACGTATCACTTTGTCAAAGTGCCAAATGATCAAGTACCTTGGTTTATACTCATAACTCAACCATTTCCTTGGTCTTCTTGTTATCCCATTCTTTTTCAAATCTTTCAATCAATGGATAAGGTACTCAAACATAAAAAAATAGTCTCACCAGTTAAGGTTTGACATCAATGAAAAAATAACAATTGTCTACATTGTAGCAATCTTTCCAACAATGGATAGCATGAAGTCTCATGATAAAATATGGGGTTACAAAATGATCTCGTGACTCAGAATTTCTTTCAGTCGCATGATCTTTAGATGGACTAAGGTTAAATTTCAAGTTAGGTAAAGTTAAAGATGGTCCTGCCAAGTTAAGATCTGAGACTTTCTTGCAAGTCTAATCTTGTGGTTGGCATTAATTCTCGCAATACACCCTTAGATTAGATAATCTTATAGCAAATTGGATTTTCTTTCAGTTGTTGCATCTCAGAATGACTCATGGTTAAGGCAGTTAAAGTAAAGTTTAGTTTAAAGTTAGTTATAGATGAAATTGTGGCCAGTGATCAAGATCAAATATTATGGCTTGTGCTAGGTCTCTGAATTAAACTATGGTTAGGACAGATACTTGGAGATTGCAAGTTTCCCTTAGTCGTGAGATCTCAGAATGAATCAGAGTTTCAGTAAAGTTAAAGTCAGAATCAGTTCAGAGTTTGTAAGGATGAATTATACGTCGTTGATCGAGTTTTGATCTCATGGATATTTCCTAATCTTGCAATCATGAAAAAATATTGTTTTTCATTCAAAAACTCCAAGATTTCTTCAATCACGTGATCTCAAAAAGGAAAGGAATATGCTCTTAAGATTCAGAGATTTAACGTAGACCGTAGATCATGTCTTGGATCTTGTGGTTCTTGCATGATCTCACAACAAGCCCAAAGTTAATGAAATGATCTCATGACTTGGATACATAAATGAGTTCATATACCTAGGGTTAAAACTGATTTAGAGCTTAGGTCAGAGATCGAGGTAAAGATCAAGCAAGTCCTAATTGATCAAGTGGTAGGCGTAAAGCCTTGAAGACAAGATTCACAAAATGTACCCATTAAGGCATTACACCTTGAAGAAACGTGTCCATGGTGGGCTAGGATAAGCAAAGAAGGAATGAAGTAAAGACTGATCAAGTTCAAATTGATCAAAAGACAAGCATTATGCCTCAAAGTGGAGATGCATGACTTTTACTCTTCTAGACATTACATGATCTTGACACGTGTCCTCGATAGTAAAAAGATAGGGTGCTCAAATAGAAATGATGACTGGGATTTCCTTTTGTCATTATATTTTAATATTATTTGTATTCTATCTTAGGGGTTTGATTTTCATTTGATATGTCATTGACATCTTCATACAGGGTTTTGAGGGTGGCGATTATGGATCTGCTTGATGATAAAGTAATGTGATCTTCATAAGATACTAAGGAAGATAAAGACATGCATACACATCCTCAGGAGTTATTAAAAAGATATATGATAACAGAAGATGGTCGACAACGACGATGTGCCTGTTTAAAATGATAAAGCTATTTGACATGCCAGAGATGATATCCATTACCAGAAGTAGATACATTTCATAAATACATATGGTCAAAGTAATGTGATTATGCAGTCTTTATTTGATAATCAAAGTATGAATTACCAAGAATTTATTAAGAACTTATGGTTGAAACCTAACTGGTTGACAAACTATTCTTAACAAGGATGATTAATCATTCCTTTATTGTAACTAATGTTCAGTTGTTGATCACACATCGGTCTGAAGCTTGTATGCATCTCTCAGAATTTATACAAATAGGGATTCCAAGACCATGTGAAATAGGTTATAAACATGCATATACATTTTATTATTTGTTCTAGTTTTTATTACAATTGCAACATGGACTCAAATGTACTATTTTATCAAAATTGATAAGAGATAAGTGTTTCTATCTCACTTTTGATAAAAGGGTTCAATCCATTTCAGTTAGTCCTTTGCAACTATTGAAGGAATTTTAATTGCTATTTTAGATATGCTTGTGTAGAGATATTATATGTCTTATATCATTGTTTGATCATCAAGGAGTTTGTGAGAACTTAAGGTTTTTGGATTCTTGTTCAACTGGTCTCCCAACTAGAAGAGTTAAATTCATTTGAACTAACAAAGATATAAATAGACTTAATCTTCTCTACATCCAAAGCATTCAAATAGTTGATAGTACTGATACTATCTTGCAAAGTTGTGCATATGATTGAATTTGGATTGACTCTATTTTCCCAAGTTGATATAGGCACTAATATAATTCATTATTAGATATAGTCATTAGGTTCATTGTTTTATGTTTTTGAGATATTATAGCATTCAATTATTTATGCATTCTTATAAAGCACTCTTACAATACTCATAAAGCATTCAGTTTCTGCAGTTTTATGTTGTATTGATTATTTCTTTCAAAGAATATTTACATACTTGAGAGAGAGAGAAGTTTGAAGTGTGTCTCATCTGCTATAAAAAGCCTTGAAGGAGAAGTCAAGGTATAGGCCTACCAGCCTTGGTTTTGCAGAGCCAAAATTGCAGAAGGTTCAACCTTGCCTTGGTTGAAACTTGTTAGTTGTCCAAGTCACTTGGGTTTCCCATCATTGGATTAGAAAGTCCATAGGAAATCCAATCTGTTTATTTGAGTACCAAAATATTGGTGACTCTTCTGTGGATGATTCACAATAAGTATTGTGGATTTATCAGATTTTCAGATTTTGTAGATTAGAGAGTAGTAGTACCTATTTGTTTGAAAGTGCACTCTACTGGAAGGAAGAATCTAGAAGACTAGCAAGCAGTATTCTCCTTCTGATAAAAAGGTGGTGACTCTAAAAATTTGATGCAAGTATATCTTGGTAGATTAATTTTGTTATGTTAAGTATTCATGTGGGGTAGAAGATCCTTGCATAAAGATTGACTTGAACTAGAGTTACACAAAAGTTTAAGAAGAAGTAAGAAATAGGTTCTAGATATGTTGTATACTGGATATAAGTGTTTTCCTGATAGGGAGACTACTAGTTTCAATGATGGAAGCCATTGTGAAAATTTTAGCAATTTAGAGGATAATAGAAACCTCTTTGGCTGTGGGGATGTTGAAAATCAGAATCCAATACAAGAAATATAAGAAGAGATAGAAGAATATGATGAAGAAGATCAATTTTAATATGCTACATTAAGTAAGTTAACCGAGCATGGTAAAAAGAATCCAAGAGTGGTTAAGGCTTTGAGAAGGTTACCTAGTGAGGCCTTGGAGAAGTTATAAATAGAGAGAAGTGAGTTGGTTTCAATACCTGATGATGAAGAAAGATCAAGAGAAAAGGTGACACCAAAAGGGAATGGGTTACCAAAATACAATCCTCCTCATAGAAAAAATGGGGAACCCATTTTCAACAGTGATCATACAAACCCATTGTTTGAACCATACAATAGAGGAAGGTGTGAGAAGAATAATAACAGTAATGGAACGGGTGGCTATTGGGGACAACCAAATAATGCAGAAAACTATGACCAAGGTAATCCAAGGCAGAAAAACATGGGAAATAATCATAGCAATGGACAAAATCACCAAGGCATGAATCATCAAAATCTCAGAGGTCAGAATGGTAATCACCATAATATAGTCCAGAGGAGAAGAGCTCCTATGGTGGTGGAAAGATATATGCAACTTGATTTTAGTGGGATAGTTGGATATCCAAATACTATATCAAATGAATTAAGAAATGCTATTCCAAAATTTTTAGGGAATGGAGTGGAATCTGCCAAACAAAATACTATAAATTTAAAAAACATTATTGAAAAACTAGATCAAAACCATGAAGATATTTTCATGAAGTTGTTTGTCTAATCATTAACTGAAGATGCTGTTGAATGGTATAGGGGGTTTCCTGATGAATCCATCTCAAGTTGGTGTAATTTTTTAAATCAATTTATTTAACAGTTTGGTGATCATAATGATACATCTTTTGCATCTCATGAATTAACCAACATTAAAAAGAACTTTAATGAATCAATTGAAGAATTCAATAAAAGGTTTAATAAAGTTTTGAATAGAATACCAAGAGATATAAAACCTGTTGATTCTTTTCTAATTGATTTCTATCTAAGTGCATTTGATAGAAAAACACATTATGAGATTAGATCACAAGGACCTGCAACATTGCAACAGGCTTTCAAAGTTGTAACTACCATTTAAAATAATAGAAAGGCTACTAGAAGGATAGATAAAAGGGATGATACTAAATTATACAATCTAAAGGCCCCTAAAAAGGATGATCTTAAAGACATTATGGATATGCTAAAAAATCTAACTGCAAATCAAGGCAAGACTGATAGGCCATCATTTCCTAAAAATGACAAGTTCAGATTACAAGATATGCCATATAATACTAATTGGAAAGATGGAAAACCTGAAAATCAATATCATGCTAAAGAAAAACTGGATCTGTTTAAAAGAAACAACCATTTGGTGGAGAGCTATCCTTGGTGTGATGCTTGCACACTACCACATTCTCCTGATAGTTGTGGTGTGGCCGAGAGATTGCAAGAAGAGGAAGATTAGAGTGATGATCAACAACCCATAGTGAACAATGTCTCATCTAAACCCGTACAAGGAAGAGATGATTACAATTCTTCTAAGGAGGATTATGTATACCATTAGGATCTGAACAGGATATATCAGTGTGATAAATAAAAAGGAGAGATGTCAGTCATCAGGAGGTTAACAAATGAGGAGAAAGAAGTGTATACCATTGCAGCACTTGAGGAAGAAAGAAATAATTACAAAATGGGGAGTAGAATAATAAATGTTGATTAAGGAAAGCCTACTGGTATATCTGTCAAAGCACAAAATAAAAATATAAGCCAACCTGACATACAAAAAATCAAAGATGATGTTGCAAAAACAAGTCAACAGGTAGATCTTCATCAAGCACCTAAACTGACAAAGTCGAAGGAGAAACCAATGGTCAATAAACCTATTTCTAATAATATTTATTTTATATCTAATGATTTGTCTCATATGAAGATTTCTATTCCTTTATTTAAAGTGATGAAAATATCTGAATACAAAGATGAAACTATAAAAAAATTGTCTAATGTAGGTAATGTTTTTAAGGAGAATCTAATCAGAGACCAGTAAATGAAGAACCACCTATGGTTTATTTAGGAACTACTATTTCTCAAAATGGAACACAAGTTGATCCTTTTTATCTCACTTTAATGGTTAACAATAAACTTCTTCAAAATTGTATGATAGATTCAGGAGCAACAGTTAACATCATGCCCTCAAAAGTTATGAAGGAGCTTGGAATGAAGGTTGATACAACTCATGTAAGATGTTATGCTATGGACAATAGATCTATACCCGTTGTCGGTATAATGAAAGATGTAGAATTTAAATTTCCTTCTTGTCCTGAAATGTTATATAAAATTGATATAAATGTTGTAGAAGTGCCTGCTAATTATGTAATGCTTTTATCTAGACAATGGTCTAATTTAGTAGGTGGTCATATCCAATTAGATCTGTCTTATGATACTATTCCAGTATGTGGAAGGGAAGTAAGAATTAACAGGGAGCCAAGATCTCCATATATCATTGATGAAGACATTGGGATGGAAAAAATACACTTTTGCCATTCGGACATGGATAATTTTCAGGTGAGTATTACTAAACTAGCACTAAAAATTAATAGCCCCATTGGAGTCCATTTTCAGAAAAATCATGAGGAACTTTGGCAAAGGACTTTTCATGGAGCATGTAGTAAGGAAGGTAATGGTGCTGGGATCACTTTTATATCCCCAATATGGTAAGATTTTAAATTTATCTTTCTTACTAAATTTTGAATGTACTAATAATGTCTCAGAGTATGAAGCACTAATCATTGGTTTAAATATTGCAAAAACATATGGTATTAAGATGCTTTCAGCTCATGGTGACTCTGATTAAATTATTTCTCAAGTCAGAAATAAATTCATTACAAAAAATCCTAGATTAAAGAAATATAGAAACCTAGTATAGGATTTAATTGAATGTTTTGATGCATTTTCAATCAAATGGATAGAAAGATCAGAAAATTTCCATGTAGACTTGTTGGCTAATGTAGCCATCAAGCAAATTGATGTTCCTTTTGATGAGATTGTGCAGATTGAGATGAAAAATAGACCATCGGTTCCTGACAATGTGCAAAATTGGCAAATATCTGAAGATGACAAAGATCTTCTCAAATTTCTAGTGAATGAAGATAGATACGAGGATCAATACACAGATTAGAATGACTATGTAGAAGATCAAGATGGCAAAGAAACCTTGTTTCGAAAGAAATTTTTCCAATTAAAGACAAGAAAGATTCCTAGAGGCCTGGTTGCACTTGAGGGAGTTTTTGATGAGCAAGAAAATCTTAAAATGGGTAAGACAAGTAATAAGTGTGAAGAATTTGAAAATTTTAACTTAGGAAATGATTAGACTCCTAAGGAAGTATACATAGGTAAGAGGCTCACCCCTAAGATCAAAGATGATTTGATAACTCTGTTAAGAAAATATAGGCACATCTTTGCATGGTCATATGATGATCTTAAAGCTTACCAAGAAGATTTATTTCAGAATGAAATCCCTTTAAGGCCAGATGCAAAACCTTTTAGATGAAGACAACGTCCTATAAATCCAATACCAGCTCCTAAAATGAGGGAGGAGCTTGTCAAATTAAGGGATGTGTTATGCCCTGCATACCCATCCCTACATTTTGTAGGCAAAATGTTGGGTCCCCATTTTTTCTTTTTGCTCTTCTCTTGTCTTTTTGTTTTATTTGTTTTACCCTCCAGGATTTGCTTCTGTGAGGGTTGTCTTTCTTTTTTTTTTGTCTTCTTGTGACTCTGGGACCCGGTCATGGAGTTTTTTTTTTCCTTTCCGAGCGGGATTCCAGACTCTAGGATTCTCTGTCGTCTTGTCTTCTTTTGCGAGGAGATTTGACTACATGGAATCCCCAGGCCCGGAGTCTGGAGGTTAGCTTATCCCAGAGTTTGCAGAAAGAATGTAACTTATTTTTACCCTAAGGGTGTAAATACATATTACCTATCATTTTCACATTTAATGCGATTAAAACACTTAGAGCACTCAGAGCTATTTTAAGGCGATTAAAAAACAAATTGCTCCCTATGTTTAGTGGCTAATTGAATGATTAATTTGCGGTGCTTGCTCATGATTGTTCAAAGGTGAACTTATTGTAGAGCACTCCCCATGCTCACCTTCCCTGCATTCTTCATGTTTCTAGGTTTGCTTTCATTTTTGTTTCTTTCTTTATCTAGTTTTCTATCTTTTGCCTCTGTTGTGCTCATTTTTGTGTTGTTTTTTCTTTCGTTCATTTTAATTCCCACCTTTGCGTCTTGATTTCTGGTCACCTCCTATTGGTGGGTTGGCTCTGCCAGAGGGTTGTCCACCCTCTGTGTAGTCGTAATCTAGTGTATATATTGTACATTGTCATAGGGTAGCTTTGTGCCTTTGTAAATTTTGTGCATCGTGTAAATATTCTGTATATATGTCATTGTTGTTCTACAAGCTGTGTTTTGGCCCTCACAGAGCATCGACCCTCTATACTTTAGTGTGTATATCTCATGTGTATCCATCCAACTCCTATCGAGCTTTCCGCGCTCCATCATGTTTTGAACCATCCTGTCAAGCTCGTCGAGAGGAACTCGCCACGGTTTGAACTCGGCACCTTGCTGGTTTGAGCCATGGAAAATTTATCACTCTTTTGTCGTATCACCTTGATGGCAAGATTAATTTCCCATGAGTGGGAATTCAAACCCCATCCCATCTGGCATTCAATTTCCCCTATGTCGGCCCACTTGTCACCATTAATGTCATTATGATGCCTGTCAAATGGCCATGTGATGTCCCATGTCATCCAAGTACAGCTTCCTACTGGTCACATCGACAACAACTAGTTCTTCCAGACTCCGGGTGTGGGGGCCCCTGGGTCTTTATTCCATCTTTGTCACTTAGTCCAATACCTCAGAGCCCTAGGATGTTTATCATAATCCAACTCATGTTTATCTTAAATACTCTAGGATTTTGATATATGCTAACACTTTTTGGATAGGTGCAAAATGGTGATGATTTCCCTGGAATCCACAAAGTTTTTATTATTACATCATGTATTAATGGTTCTCTGGTCTTGTTGGTTGTAGATAGCTGGTCAAAATGTCTAAGGTGATCACTCCTCCTAATAGCTCAGAGCTACCTTCTACCTACACTCGGGCAACCACAAAAACCAAGGCTGAAAAGCTGCTGGCTAAGCTGCCACTGACCTCCAAATACCCGAAGGAGGGAATTCTTGTGGGGTCCAAGGTGGACTCCAAAGTGTAGGAAATAATGGAAACAGAGCCTAGACTTTGGGCTAAAATGTAGGGCTTAATTCAAGCCATATATAGACTGAAAGCCGATGGAGATAGCATGGCCACCCACTTGGATGCCTTCGACATTATTAAGACTACAAACTTTCCTTTCTCGGTGCAATCACCAAAATTGATACTTCAACTAGCAGCACTATACAATGCACCTACTTAGACTATTCTTCTCGCTGATCCCTGACCATTACAATACCCAACGAAAATTGTCAATCTGGATGCAACAACTTTTGCCTTAGGGCTGGGGATTCCATAATTCAAGGGGTTTTCCATTCTCAACCAGGCCAAGTCATTACAGGAGTTTGAGGAAGATTCTCTCATCTCCCGACAATATCTCAATACTCAGTGGCTGAAGTCCCCAAAGAGGGACCATAAAAAGATGAATTTGGAAATTCCCCGCAGGGATTTCAAAGAGCCCATTCAAGCGGGAATTATATTTTTATGCAGGATCTTTTGATAGCCCCATGCCCAAGATTTCTCAGAATAGATGTACTACTTTCTTTACTGCATCACCACCCACAACCATACTTTCAACTGGGCGGCTATTATAGCCAATCATGTGGACATGTAGCTGAAGGGCGTCATCCAGAGTTCTAAATTCTATATGACATCTTATGTGCTTTGGGCACTGGCCCAACAGAGACTGACTTTCCCAAGTTTAGGAACAGTGGGTGATCTTGGGAATGGGCCAGGCCAATTAACACCATGGGATCATCATCCCCAGATCCAGTGGGAACTCAGTTTCCTAAATTTTTGCAGGGTAAATGATGCCTTCATTTACCAAAACATTTTAACACTTAGTCAGGACTCTGGGTACTAGTTGTCGCAGGAGGTGATGAACCTGGTTAGTACTTATGACCATTATTTTATTCAGTTCTAGCAACATACATACATTCGGGTGACCAAATTCTCTGGGAAACCCTATCTTGTTACCCGGTATTATGGGGATAAAATCATTCTTTTGGAGTTATGTTGGCAGATCCTAGAGCTGCACACCTTCTTCACATTGAAGAAGGTCACTAACATCCCATTCCCAGTTTCTTGTGGGAATTATACATATAGCCTCGCCATAGGAAAGGAGGCAGATAGTGAGTTGAAGAGCTTGGGACTGGTGGAATTCCACCACACCAGGAAAAATTATGATCCTCTAGGCAAGATTGCCTTAGAACTTCCTCGGGCATTCTCATCACATAAGGAAGACATTGAATGTTTTTGGGTGGACTGTCAGGATAGTTTTGATCTTTGGGCCCATCAACATTACGGATGTCCAAGGGACTTATGAAGGTACTTGACCTTCAGACTTTTCCGAAGGGTTTTTTAGATGACGAGCTGCTGGAAGACCAAGCATACAAAGGGAAATGATTAGACAAGTTGGATCTCCCTCCAGTGGATTGGACCACCCTAGAGGACTTGAAAATTGAGGGAGTATGCCACCCCATTTTGGAGGCCATTCATAGTTATTTTTCCCGGGTGTGTCCCAGGAGCACCCAGAAGGGACCGATTGTTTGAAGGTCTGCTTCAACTTCTGCTGCCACCACTAGATCTAGCACAAGCAAGGGGAAAGAGAAAGAAGATACCCTGGCTAAGGTGCCTCTCTAAGGTCCAACCCCCATAATGGTACAACTACAAAAACAAATGGAGTCAGTGAGGCTTGCTAGCTACCAGATAAGCACACAAATGTCTTCTGGCCTCCTTGTAACTCCAGTAGCATCTACTCACCTGACAAGATCCCTGTCATTGGCCGCAATGATGAGAAGACAAACTTTCACTGAGGCGGAGTCCACAAGTATTTTAGATACCGGGGTCCCATTAATTAGGAAGAAGAAGCAGAAGGTGACCCCCACTCCAAGCATAGTCCCCAGCCCCGGTATGCCAGACTGGCCTCCGATTGATGTTAGTTCAGATTCCCCTAAACTGGATAATATTTCTGATTCCTCTCCCCCACACGATGATTTTGACAATGTCTTCGGGGAAGATGAGCTCATGAACCTTCATGAGGATGTAGATCACATGGCAGAGGAGATCACCACCCAAGAGAAAGAGGATATCCCCTCATAGGAAGAGGAAGTCCCGGAACAAGAAGCTTACACAGAGTAGGAGGTCCGGGAGGAAACACAAAAAGAGCCCAAATAGGAGAAGACACCGGTCCAAGGGACTAAGGATGAACCCAGGCAAATCATAGATGAGAAATAGATGGTTGGGGAAACTGGACCTACAGGATCAATCGTACCCCCATTCATCATACTCTAAATGCATTTGGTTACTATGGATGACTAGTTGCTATGGAGTATGTTTGGCGAGGTGGTAAAAGTAGCCTCATTGTTGAATTTTGGCTAGAGACCTCACCCATCTCCACAAGATGTCCCAGTGGAGGAACATGTTCTGACAGATGAAAATAATGAGGCTGAAGAACAATAGTAGAAGGTCGGGGAAATCCTTGAAGAAATAAACATTGAATCAACTGATGCTGAAAAGGATGGGGAAATCCCTAAGAATACAGGTGATGCTGATACCAGAGGAGAAAAATCTCCAGACATCACGAAAGAGGATGCCAACACGACCGAAAATACTGAGGCCTCCAGTGAGTAGGAGAAAGAATAGGAACAAGAAAAGGAGAAAAGGCCGGATGACACTATACATTCTGGGAATGCGCCGCCAGATTCTAAAGAGAACCCAGATAGCTAGGTCTTAATAGTGAAGCCTCCCCAATGGCTGGTAGAATCAAGAAAGAGAAAGGCCCCGACAGTAGCGATAGGCATTCCGCTCTCCTTGGCTGAGATGATGGCCCAAAATGCAGAGGTCTAGAAGCCTAAAAAGGCACAGACAGGCCATACCCTCTGGACTGGTCCCACAGGAAGTACATTTGTGACAATTGCAACTAGATGCAGATGCAGCGGCCGTAAGGCCTGAAGATTACAATATTACAGAAGTGGCACTGGGGAGGAGATATAAGCAAGGTGAATTGGACCTACTGAGAGAGGCCACCAAGGAAGTGGAGGCCCGATACATTAAACAAGTTTAAAAGTTGAAGGAGGAAAGAGAAACCAATGCAAATCTCCTCGCACTTCTAGTGGAAATTACACAGCCTCTGGCCGAGATCCATCCGGAAGCATCTTCCTCCAGATTTCCACTTGCACGGGGAAACGTGGATTCTCTTTGAGCCATGAAGAAGAAGGAGTAGGCTGTGGATGGGTGGGTTACCAAGCAGATAGCCACCATAAGACAATTCTTAGTGGTGTCCCTCTCAGATCTTTACCAGATCAACATCCTCCTCAGCCATGCAAATGGCTCCACTCTTGAATAGGAGCAGGACTTGGGGAAGTATGAAAAATGGAAGGCCAGTTTGGAGGAAATTTTCAAAATTGGAGAAGAATCCAATACAGAAGTTGGAATTTTGGGAGATGAATCGTATGATTCTCTCCAGGCCCAGTACTCCAAACTTGGCCTCAAAATTGAGGTATGTAAGGAACTGGTTAAGGCCTTAAAAGAGAAGGTGACCGTGACCCAATATCCTTTGGGCCTATTTCAAGCATTTGTGGTTGGGGTGTCACAAGTCGATCCTTTCACCATCGGCACATGCACCCCAGAGGACTACGTCCTCAACAAATTTGATGAGTGAATGGAGTCCCTGTATCCAGTTGCCAGAGATTTTGACCAGGGAAGGTTATGAAGATTATCTAAGATGATGATCTGGGCACATGATGTCATGAAGATGGTAGATGAATTCTAGAATGGGGCCGGAGAGGTCGAAGAGAAGTTGGAGGCTGTCCGCGACCAATGGGACAACATCAAGGACATAGATGAAGAAGGCATAAGCCAAGTATTAGAAGCATTCAAAGCAGTAAGGGGCAGTGAGGTTTTCCAGATTCTAGAGATGTTCCTTCGGCTGTGTGTATTTTGTATTCTTTATTCTTTGAGCTTAGGCTCCCGGATCCTTGAGTTCCAGATCCATAGTTTTGTATTTTTTGGATGACCCGCATCCAGGTTCCCCGGAGCTGACTGGTCATTGTCAGATAGTTAATAAGGATGTCAAAAGGTAGGTGACTCTAACAAGGCACGTCAGCTCAAGGATCAGTTCTAACAGGCGGTCTTTCAAAGGTGCTTCTCCAACATAACACCTGGCACATCGGAGATAGTGAGCCACTTTTCCATTAATGAGGTATGTAGCCTCGATCCCCGGGGGATCAGATTTCCTCTATTCTCCCTCTGGCTCTCTTCTTGACGCCGATTCTTCCATACCTCCTTTCTTGTCTCATTCCTCTGACATGTCAGACCTCTGCTCTTCCTGAGGTTGTTGTAGCGTGTTGCAGGTAGTACCAGCCACCAGAAATTGTATTTTATTGGTTGAGTGTAAAGTTAAGTTAGGTTAGTTTTAGGGCAAGCTTGTGTATAAATAATAAGTCCGACCTCATTCCAAGGGTCAGAGAAATTAATGATTTTATAGTCCATAGCTATAGCATTTTGAGTTTTCAATTCTTTTAGTTGCAGAGCTCAATGCTCCTTAGTCTTTAGAAGCTTTAAGTAGATAGATGCTCCCCTGGAGTTGTTTGATATACTCACTAGTGACACTGGAACACCATTAATGAAGAAAGAAGGATTCTGGAAATGTTGTTGTTGGTCTCTTGATCTCTGACTTAATACTTTTCATGCTGTATGTTTCTTATGTCCCTTTCTCTAATATTTTAAGTAGATTAACGACCTTCTTTATCCTCGCTATTGAATACATATGAACTGATGGTTGTGTGCGCATTCAGTATTTTAATATAGCATGTTAGAGTATGGTTTGATGTTTTAAATGTATTGGCATGACTATAGGTAGATGGATTATTTCTAACCCTGCCCTATCTTTTGAATTTTATTTGGTGACTAATGAATGCATGTAGGAAACCCTAATTACCTAAATCCCTAGAGAAGATGAGCCGAGATAACCAGCTATCCCCCTAAACAAAATAGTTACTCTCCCAACTGAGCCCCTGCACTATCGAGACCCGACTCTTAGGTGCTTGAAGGCCTGAAGAATCTCATTTCTCCAGACAACCTTTACAGGCAAAGTTGGCCAGTACCCGGTGACAACTTACATCTGTTGGTGGACTCGGTCACAAACCCCTGTCAACAGGATGCAGGAATAATAATGCCTATAAGACATTCTACATGGGTATCAAACTTGGTCCCAGTTACAAAGAAGAATGGAGATATAAGGCCGTGTGTTGATTTTATAAACTTAAATATATCTTCCTTGAAAGATAAATTTTCATTTCCTAATATGGAAGCCCTTTTACATAAGGTTACCGGTAATGAATTATTGTCTATGATGGATGGATTCTCAGGATACAACCAAGTGAAGGTCAAAGAGTCAGAGAAATATAAGACAAACTTTACCACTCCTTGGGGGACCTATGTTTATGCAAGGATGCCCTTTGGGATAACTAATGCAGGAGAAACTTTCCAAAGAGAAATGGATGTGGATTTTGATGGTCTGATTGATCTCATCATGGTAGTATATTAGGATGATTTGATCACATATTAAAAAAGGGAAGAAGAGCATTGTAATAATTTGGAGTAGATTTTTAAAAGAGATTTTGAATATGGGATATCTCTAAACCCATAGAAATGTCATTTTGGAGTAACTGAATGGAAGCTACTTGGGCACATTGTATCAAAGGATGGTGTAAGAATAGACCCTAAACAGATTGTAGCCATAGATAAAATCTAGATTCCCAAGAATGTTAAAGGAATCCAATCCTTTTTTGGACAAATAAATTTTGTAAGAAGGTTTGTCCCAAACTTTTCAGAGATCATTAAGCCTATTGCTAAGATGCTTAAGAAAGGTGCAGAAATTAAATGGGTGAATGAAACCCTAGAGGCATTTGTTAATATTAAGAAAGAAATCAAGGAGGCTCCATTCCTTAAGACACCTGATTTTTCAAAACCTTTTTCAGTTATTTTATTTTGCATCATATCATACTATTGTTGCAGTTATGTTACAAAAGAATGATGAGGGCTATGAGAAACCAATAGCATTTTTTAGTAAAACTCTTCAAGTAGCAGAATTAAACTATGACATAAATGAGAAGCAAGCTTATGCCCTAGTCAAAGTAGTGAAATATTTTTAGGCCATACTTGGTGGGAGCTAAAGTGATAGCTTATGTGCCAAACACAACAACTAAAGATATATTTAAACAGTCAGAGGTTATAGGCAGGAGATGCAGATGGGTGAATCAAATCCAGGAGTTTGACATGGAGATCCAAATAACAAATTTGGTCAGAGGATAGATTCTTGGTAAACTTATGGCTGAATAAAATCTTGAGGTAGTTCATATAAATTAGGTGAGCACAGATAAATTAGTAGTAAGTGTTAGAGTAATAGTCTATCGGGTTATTAATTAAATCATTATGATCTAATTACTAACTCACCTATTCACTCTAGTTTGCTTTAGCTAACCTTAGGGTTTCCTTTTTAGGGTTTTGTGATTCCTTTTATAAGGATTCACTTCTTTGCATTTCATGAAGGAGATTGTATTTCGTATTCAGTTTGTTGATAATAGAAGTTTATTCTTTCCACATGGATATCATGTCTCTGGCTTTTTGGCCGCCATAGCTTCTTCTCTCTTCTGTCTTTGCTTCTACTTTGTGATAGGTTTGCATGCAGGTGTTCTTGGGAGAATAGGGCATTTCCTATTTCTAACATGGTATCAGAGCCATCCTGCAACTGTCTGTTCTTGTTTTGTTGAAGCAAGCGAGGGTTTGAAGTTCTCCAGTATTTTCTAGTATTTTTCATTGGTTCTGGGGGGTCTTTATTTTTTGGGGCACTTTGGACCAAAATTGACCTCACGGTTGCGTTCAGAAGGCCCAAAAACCCCATAATCCATATAAAGCACATTTGTTTTGGACACTGGAGCGTCTGGGAGAAATGTTTTGGCCTTCTAGGGCCGTACGGGAACAATTTTTGAGAAAAAATTTAAAAAAACCCTTGTTTTTTAAGGTTTTTATGCGTTTTAAAAACGCGCGATGTGGAATTTTTTTTAGGGCTGCCGCCGAGCCACCGGCGCTCCATCACCGTCGGTCGGTGACCGGCCCGCAACCCTGCACTATGCGGCTCCACCACCCTGTGGCCAGCTCTGCATCCCCCGCCACTCTGCCACCCCTGCAGCCCGCTCCGCTGCCTCCTGGCCTCGCTGGCCTCCGGCGCTCCCACCGCCCGTCGCCCTCCACAGCCCCCGCCACCCAGCTTCCGCTCCACCGGCGGTCACTGCTCCGCTGGTGGTGGGTTTTTTGTTAGCCCCTGCAGGCATTTAAGCACAATGGCCGGTCATATGCCGGACCAGGGGCTTCGGCCCAGCCCCCTATGTGTGCCATGCGCCCAGGGGGCCTAATTTTTTTAGCCCCAGGGGCTTAAACCCTATTTTTGGGGCCTTTTTGACCCTCCTGGACTGTTTTCACTCTATCTTGAGCATATGGGGGTCTTTTTCTGACTTCCATGTACCGTCGGAAAGCTCTTTCTGAGAAATTTTTGATGATGGAGGTTAGGGTTTTGGGTTTTTCTATTTTGATAGTGTTTTTTTATATTGAAGTACAATGTTTGTTTTTGCCTTCCAGGAGCCATATCTTGCTCATCTGGAATCCTTTTTTGGCAAACCAGATATCGTCGGAAAGCTGGTTCAGTGAACTATTCAGTGTCAGGGGTATTTTTTCTAGATTTTTCTCTAGGTTATCTCTCCTCTGAGTTTGGTAGTTTTTTCACTCTGGCAGATTGCTTGGATTTTACAGGTCTTGGGATCTCTTCTACTGTCCTTCTGGCTCACTCTTCTTTCTGACTCATGAGCTTGTATGCTTCTCCACTGTTGCATCTTTTTTCTATAAACACACTGAGATAAAGTGCCTACTTTTGTATTTCTGGGATCTTGTACACCTTGTGTGTTTTTGTACTTGCACTTTGTTATAAAGTGCCATGGGGGGTTATGATGTTATGCCATTTTGTGCTCATCCACCTTTGTCAAGTGAGCGTACCTTCTATGACATTAGCCCATGCTATGTGTCGGTGACACCGCCCTTTATCCTGTGTTTGTACTTCTGTTGCACTGTTGGTGTTCCTGGTTCTTTCTTCTACAGATGTTTCTGGCATTGCATTTTAGTGTTCCTACAACCTCTCCCTATTCAGCATTATGGGGGGGTTCACCTGTTGGTTCTACTACTTCCTTGGTTCGATTGATCAGCTCTTCAAACATTGTCTTCTCTACCTGGTCATGCACTTCAGTGGGGGTTCCAGCAGTTTCTTATGATAGATTTTACAACTCCATGCTTCAGAGATGCTTCTTGCTCTTTCTTGTTCCTCTCTTTGGGACTTTCCCTAGATTGAAGGCTCAGTTTCCTTCATCTAGTTTATTTCTTGTACTTGGGTACCTGATCAGGCCTTGTTGCCGG
>MU225679.1:83382-111391 GCA_018584345.1 Thuja plicata | reverse complement strand
AATAGTCTATCAGGTTATTAATTAAATCATTATGATCTAATTACTAACTCACCTATTCACTCTAGTTTGCTTTAGCTAACCTTAGGGTTTCCCTTTTAGGGTTTTGTGATTCCTTTTATAAGGATTCGCTTCTTTGCATTTCATGAAGGAGATTGTATTTCGTATTCAGTTTGTTGATAATAGAAGTTTATTCTTTCAACATGGATATCATGTCTCTTTCTTTTTGGCCGCCATATCTTCTTCTCTCTTCTGTCTTTGCTTCTACTTTGTGATAGGTTTGCATGTAGGTGTTCTTGGGAGAATAAGGCATTTACTATTTCTAACAGTAAGTATTGAAAAGTGTCCTTGGTATACTTATATAGTATATTTCCTTAAGCACATGAAATTCCAAAAAGGTTTAAATGATAATCAAAAGAGGACAATAAAGTTACAAGCATCTAGGTATGTTTTGATACAAGGTGACTTATATTGGAAGAATAGATAAGGCGTCCTTTTATTTTGTCTAGATATGTAACAAGAAAATTTAGTATTGAAGGAATTACATGATGGAGTATGAGGTGGTCACTTCTTAGCAAGAAATACTGCCCATAAGATACTACGTGTTGTGTATTATTGGTCATATATTTTTAAGGATATTTATACATATGTTAGAAAATGTGAAGCTTGTCAAAATTTCTCAGGGAAATTAAAATATGATGGTGCATTACCCCTCAGAAATTTGTCGACTAAAGAGCCATTCCAAATGTGGGGGATAGATTTCATTGGTGAAATGGCTGATGCTTCCAGTGGACAACAAAAATGGATTCTAGTTGCAACATATTACTTTATTAAGTGGGTTTAAGCCATACCCTCTAGACAAGCTACAAGCAAGGTAGTAATAAACTTCTTAATAGAAAATACACCAACAAGGTTTGGTGTTCCTTGAAAAATTGTTTGTGATAATGGCATGTGCTTTAGATCCAAGGAGTTATCTGATTTTTCCAGTACTTATGATATTAATTTTTCATATTCTTCCCCTTACCATCCACAAGGAAATGTCCAGGTGGAATCAAGTAATAAGAATATAATGAAAATCATAAAGAGAATATTGAGAAATAACAAAAGATCATGGGACCCCAAATTACCTCTGGTACTTTGGGCAAATAGGATAACAGTCAAAAAGTCTAGTTTTCTCCTTATGAATTGGCCTATGGAAAACATGCTAGGTTACCATTGAACAATCTTCTCCCTGTATATAAAATTTTTAGAGAGGAAAAACTAGAACATATGAATTTAATGGAGAATAGAATGTACCAGCTTATAGAATTGGATGAAGTCAGAAGAAATGTACAAATTCAGAATGTGAAGAAATAGGTGCAAGTGAAAAATTTACATGATAAGAGAACTAAGGAAAGGAACTTTCAGAAGGGAGATTGGGTGTTGAAGTGGAATGCCAAAGATCAAGATAAAGGGAAGCATGGTAAATTTGAAGCTTTGTAGCTATTACCTTACACAATTTTTGATAATGCAGGAGAAAATATCTATTTGTTACAAGACACAAAAGGTCATGTTAAAAAATTCCCAACTCATGCTGAGTATTTAAAACCATTATTCTCTTAAAGCAAGGAGTGTTTCTAACTCTACATTTTCATTAAGTTTTATTTCATTTTCTTTGATGTTGTTCTTTTATTTCTATTTTGGTTTGATTCTCCAAAGAAGACTAGGATCTTGATGTGTCTAAGTATGAACGCACATCCCCAGAAAGAGCCACTGGTGGAACCCAAATTTCTAGGTCAAATTTGCATATGAAAATAGTTCAGGGAAGTGTCTTTTGTATTTATTATTGTGTTTATGCTTTCATTTCTTCCTTAAAACCCTTTGAATTCCTTAAAACCCTTGCTCATTCATGAATTGGTCTAATTCTTCATTACCTTTTCCATGCCACTTAAGTCTTTTATTTGTCATGTGTGCTTTCACATTTCCTTGGTTATCTCTTAGTTGCACAACCCAGAAGGAATATTCTTTTTCATTTAGCAAATCTGAGATTACTTCAGTCGCATGATCGCAAAAGGAAAAGGAATATGCTTATTTGATATGGAGAATTAATGTGAGATGTTGATTTGTTTTTGATTGTGTGTCGTGCGTGAAGTCTCGTGATGAAGCCAAAGTTAGTTAGAACATACAGCGATTCAACGACTCAGTCTTATTCCTGATCTCTAGATAAACTCAGAGTTAAATTCTGGTTTAGAATTACTTCCATTCACATGATCTCTAGATGGATTTAAGGTTAAGCTATTTCTTTTGAGACTTAACATGGATCGTTGATCTTGTTTTGATCTTGTGGTTCCTGTGAATTCTTGTAATAAACCAAGGGTCAAGAAAATCATCCCGCGACTTCGAGATTGCTTTAGTCACGTGATCTCATGATCTAACTTAGGGTTTAAACATGGTTTGATTTTTTCCTTAGTCACATGATCACAAGATGGTCTTGGGGTTAAGTGAAAGATTTAGAGATTACACAAGGACCGTTGATTCATATAAGATCTTTTGGCTTGTGCTAAGTCTCAAGACAAAGTCAAAAGTCAACAAAGTTCAGGAGATTACCTGTGAGCCATTGATTTAGATCAGATCTTGTGAAAAATGTGAAATATCATGATAGGGTTACAAAATGATCTCATGACTTAGAATTTCATTCAGTCGCATGATCTCTAGATGGACTATAGTTAAATTTCAAGTCATGTAAAGTTAAACATGGGCCCTCCAAGTTAAGATCTAAGGCATCGTTGCAAGTCTAATCCTATAGGTGGCATGAAGTCTCACAATAAACCCTTGGGTTAGCTAACCTTACAGTGACTTGGAGTTTCTTTCAGTAACTAAATCTCAGAATGAATCATGGTCAAGGAACTTGAAGTCAAGTTCAGTTGGAATCGTGGTCGTTGATCAAGATCAAATCTTATGGCTTGTGCTAGGTCTCTGAATTAAACCATGGCTAGGCCAGATACTTGGAGATTGTGAGTTTTCCTTAGTCACAAGATCTCAGAATGAATTAGAGTTTCAGTAAAGTTAAATTCAAGATCAGTTCAGAGTTTGTAAAGATGAATTATACGTCGGTGATCGAGTTTTGATCTCATGGATATCTCCTAATCTCATAATCACAACATAATATTCTTTTTCATTCAGGGACTCCAATATTTCTTCAATTGTGTGATCTTGAAAAGGAAAGTAATATGCTCTTAAGATTTAGAGATTTAACACAGACCGTAGATCATGTCTTGGATCTTGTGGTTATTGCATGATCTCACAACAAACCTAGAGTTAAGGAAATGATCTCGGGACTTGGAGACATAAAGGAGTTTGGATACCCATGGTTAAAAATGAGTTAGAGATAAGGTCAGAGACTGAGGTAAAGATTGAGAAATTCCTATTTGATCAAGTGGTAGGCGTAAATCCTTGAAGAAAAGATTCTCTAAATCTACCCATTAAGGAATTACACCTTGAAGACACGTGTCCATGACAGGCTAGGCTAAGCAAAGAAGGAATGAAGTAAAGACCGATCAAGTTCAAATTGATCAGATGAAAAGCGTAATGCCTCAAAGCAGAGATGCATGAATTTTACTCTTCTAGGGATTACACGATCTTGACATGCATCCTCAAAAGTAAAAAGACAGGGTGCTCGAGTGGCAGTGATGACTGGGATTTCCTTTTGTCATTTTATATTTTAATATTATTTGTATTCTATCTTAGGGTTTTTATTTTTGTTTAATACGTTGTTGACATCTTCATGCAGGGGTTCGAGGATGGCGGTTATGGATCTGTTTGATGATAAAGTAATGTGATCTTCATGAGACACTAAGGAAGATAAAGACATGCATACACATCCCAAGGAGTTATTACAAGATATATGATAAAAAAAGATGGTCGATAATGAAAATATGCCTGTTTAAAATGATAAAGCTATTCGACATGCCAGTGATGGTATCCATTATTAGAAGCACATATATTTCATAAGTGCATATGGTTGAAGTAATGTGATTATGCATAGTCATTATTTGATAATTGAAGTATGAATTACCAAGAATTTATTAAGTACTTATGATTGAAACCTAATTGGTTGACAAACTATTCTTAACAAGGATGATTAATCATTACTTTATTGTAACTAATGTTCTATTTCTGATCTTAGGATTAGGTTTTAGTTATCAAGAGACACATCGGTCTGAAGCTTGTATGCATCCCTTAGACTTTATGCAAATAGGGATTCCAAGACCATGTGAAAGAGGTTACAAACAAACATATATATTTTATTATTTCTTCTAATTTTGATAACAACTATAACATGGACTCAAATGTACTATTTTCTCAAAATCAATAAAAGATAAGTGTTTTTGTCTCACTTGTGATAAAAGGGTTCAATCCATTTCAGTTAGTCCTTTGCAATTATAAAAGGAATTTCAATTTCTATTTTAGATATGATTGTGTAGATATATTATATGTCTTATATCATTGTTTGATGATCAAGGAGTTTGTGAGAACTTAATGTTTTCAGCTTCTTTTTCAACTGGTCTCCCAACCATAGGAGTTAAATTCATTTGAAATAACAAAGATATAAATAGACTTAATCTTCTCTGCATCCAAAGCATTCAAATAGTTGACAGTACTGATACTATCTTGCAAAGTTGTACATAGGATTGAATTTGGATTGATTCTGTTTTCCCAAGTTGATATAGGCACTAATCTCATTCATTTTTTTATATAGTCATTTGGTTCATTGTTTTATGTTGTTGAGATATTCTAGCATTCAATTATTTATACATTCTTATAAAGCGCTCTTACAATACTCACAAAGTATTCAGTTTCTACAGTTTTATGTTATATTGATTATTTATTTCAAAGAACCTTGCCATACTTGAGAGAGAAAACTTCAAAGTGTATCTCATCTTCTATAAAAATCCTTGAAGGAGAAGTCAAGGTATAGGCCTACCAACCTTGGTTTTGTAGAGCCAAAATTGCAGAAGGTTCAACCTTGCCTTGGTTGAAACTTGTTAGTAGGCCAAGTTACTTGGGTTTCCCATCATTGGATTGGCAAGTCCATAGGAAATCCAATCTGTTGATTTGAGTACCAAAAGTATGATCCCATTTCCCTCATTATTTCTGACATAGTTATATATCTCCTTTTTTTATATCATTGTACTATGGACACTATATATTTTTTGAGCATATGATGATGCAACGATAATTCATGGTGCATTGTATATGGTCATGCATGTGATGATTTACTTTCTATGATGATGTGGATATGTAGGTGATGTTATGGATGTATTTTATTTATGATGTTTTAGATGCTTATGATGTAGTTGTATATATGGATACAGTTTGGATGTTCATGATATCTACATGCATTTTGATTTTTTATGTGATGATTTAAATGATGTGGATGTGAGGTGATAATTGGATATGTATGCATACAATCTGAAATTACTAATAAAATGAAATGGATGTTGTAACTGAATCTTATTATGACATGAAATGGATTTTGAAATGAAGTTTATTATAATATGAATGTTATTATGCAATGAGTTATAAATGTGTTTGAGTATGTAGTTGATTATGCAAATGAGATGAAATGATTTTGATACGAAAATGGTATGAGGTTAGATGCAAATGCAATATGTAAATAAAATGTGGATGATATGACTTTATTCTAGGGGATAGTGTTAGATTCTTTTTATGAGATGATTTTGAAATGAATATGAAACACAATGTTTTTTTGTAAATGAAATGCAATCCTTTTTAATTATGCTTTGTAAATGATTATGAAATTCTTTGTTTATGTGATGGTTTATGAAAGATTTGAAATGAACTTGGATCCACATATGTATGATGTATGAAATGCAAATGGATTTACTCTAATGAATGAGATGGTTTTGAAATACAAGTGTTGGATTTTGTAAATGCAATGAGATTTATGAGAAGATTATGCAATGATGATTGCAACTAATGTAAATTAATGTAAATGATTTGATTAATGATATGATGTAACTAATGAGATAATGGAATGATAATGCGACTAATACAACTAATGGAATGAAAATGTGACTAATACAACTAATGGAATGAAAATGGGATGAAATGATATTAGAATGAAATGATATAAAAATGATAATGAGATTAATCAAAAAATGTCACTAGTGATAATGAGGTGAAATGATAATAATATGAGATGAAATGACACAAAAATGATATGATAATAATGATATAATATGAAATTAAATGCAACTAAGAAAATGGTATGATAATGTAATTAAATGTAACTAAGAAAACATAATTGAATGCAAGTAAAGATATGACAGGTTAATGAAAATGAAAACTAATCTAATAATATGAGAATGCTATGAAATGGTATGATAACGTAACTAATGTTATGATAATAAAATGAAAAGGATGCAACTAATGATAAAGAGATGAAATGATAATGGCAATGAGATGATGAGGTGAAATGCAAACAATGTAAATGATAATGAGATGAAATGAAAATGCAACTAATGAAATGAGATGATAAATGCAATTAATGAGATGAAATGATATTAAAATGAAATTGGATGATAAATACAATTTATAATAATGATATGAGAAGAAATTAATGATAATGATAATGACAATGAGAATGAGAATGATAATGATAATGGTAATGGTAATGGTAATGGTAATGGTAATGGTAATGGTAATGATAACGATAACGATAATGATAACAATAATGATAATATAATGATATGAAATGATACTTATTAATGAAAGGATGATGCAAAAAATGATAATGAAATGATACTTATTAATGCAAATGTTAGAATAACTAAGAGGGGCGGGGGGGGTGCATCAGTGGCCTCAAAATTTAATCCAATAAATCAACCCAAAAATTTATACCTTAAATATCAAACCTCTAGTTATCTTCAGTCCTACAAGATGTATGCCTTTTATGAATCTAACATGTATATATTTCTTGGTGTTTATACTTTTTATCCTTTCCTTAAGCTTTACCGAATATCAGTCTATCTTTTCTTAACCTTTACCGAAATACAGTAAATAACTTATTGTTTACCGATCAATCATGTTTTAGTAATGTGTAAAGAAAAATATCAAAGAAATGAACCATATACACATTTGACACATGGATTTTTAATGTGGAAACCCTGTTAGGGGAAAAACCACTTGGGACTAGTAACCCAAAATTTTCACTCTTTTGAAGTGAGATCGGTGAAGAGCCAACCCTGTTAAAGGTTACAAACACACTATTAAGTGTGACCTTGTTAGAGGATTTATCACTAACAGTTTATCAATTGACCTAGCATTCACTATGTTGTCAACATGAAAAACTTTTCATACTCCTTGGGATGTATCTCAATATATAAAGGATCGTTAAATCCTACTTTGTCTAGAGATTTTCTGAATCAATGGTTAAACTGAAACAGTATATGATCTGTTCATAAATACAACTTAATCTTGCAGATGCTCACATCTATATTAAGCTCATAATACCTCTTCTGATCAATGTTCTCTTCAATTCCTTCACTCCACTTCTTTATGCTCGGTGAATGTTGTTTCTTCTCTGTTGCTCGGTGTTTGCAAAATTCTTAGCTCTTTTCTTCAGCTCATATGATCAGATCTGTATGAAGACTTCTATATTTACCCAAATTTTCTTCCACATTCCTCTTTTGATAATGAATTAATTATCTCTTTATATAGACATGATTTCACCATTTATTGTCCTTCTTATTTTCTTCGTTGATCACTTCTTGATTCGTAAAGATCACCATGCTTGCTTTAGTTTTAATCCATAAAAATATCTTTGTTTTCTAGGATAAAACATGCTTTAAATCTCCTTCTTATCTTTATCTTTTAAATGATAGATGAAAAAAATGTAATCAAACAGTTAACTCTATATTTAGCTCCTGCCAACTAAGTTGTTTTGTTGTTTTCCTAACTTGAGATCTCGTCGGTCAACACTTTTAGTTGTGCTCGGTGACTACTACAGATAGCTTGGGCAACAACTTCAATTTTGTTCAGTGACAACCACAGTTAGCTCGGTAGTGCTTTCTCAGGTTTCACTTGCTCAGGTAACACTATCCGTCGGGTACCACTATGAACTTCTATGCTCAGGGTTCACTATCCCTCGAGGTTTACTGTCACTTGGTGTACATGATTACCGATGAAAAAAACTTTATCTCTTTGATTTATTGAATTCTATAACATTATGTCTATGAATAATCATAACATATTAAGTTGACATCAATGACAATACAATACATAAACTTATTCAATGTCTTGCATATACCTTTTGCATCTCAGTGATCATCAACTTTGTCATCTTCAAACATTCAATCAGTTAGAGTTCATCAATCAGTCCCTTTGGCATTGATGGAAACATGCTACATACTACTAATACAATATGAAATATATCATTTTTAGTTTTTCAATCTCTACCAAACTTATTTTTCTATAACCAATACAAATGTCTGACTCTCGATAGGCTCTTCTAGCTTAGATTTGATTCTTGCAGAGTACTTTCTTCATTCTTCATTCCCTTCACTAGATAGATGTAGAAAATTTTGATTCTGTCTCTCCCTTTGTTGTAGAATATCTTCTCCCTTTTCTAGATAGATATGCAATGTTATCTTTTCCAATTCTCTCCCTTAGATGGATGTTTCTTTAAATCTTTCTATGATGTTTCTCTCCCTTTGATTGTTCCTCTTTTTTATGGATAGTTCTTTTCTCTTTGACAATAATATATTTATCTCCATATTCATTAAGTACATCTCTCCTTTTGAATACTTCTGATAGATATTTCATATGGATATAATCTCTCCCTTTGACAACAATGCAAAACTAAATCTCTTTCTTTTTTCATAATATATTCCTTGAATTTCCTCTCCATCAGCAATACAATAACTCTGGTGTTCGGTGCAGATACGTACCTTGTTGTATACTGATGTATCTTTGTAGTCCATCTCTTTTCTTGCATCAACATGAATTATCTTCTGATAATGTGTGGGCTGATGCAACCTCCTATTTAGCTTACTGACCAATATACAAGGGTCTGACCCCTAGTCTCTTCCTCAGGTACTCAAATGTATCTTTAGGCAATGGATTTGTGAATATGTCTGCTAATTGTTCTTTTGATTGAACATATTCTAGTGTCACCTCTTTCTCTTGCACTTGTTCTCTTAAGTAATGATACTTGATAGAAATATGCTTTGTCTTAGCATGTATGACATGGTTCTTTGATATGTTTATTGCACTAGTATTATCACAATAGATAAGTACTAGTTCAATAATTTTCATATTTATATCTTCCAGTAATTATTTGATCCATGTAATGTTAGAGAAATTTGCATAAGCAGCCACATATTCTGCTTCTACAGTGGATTGTGAGATCTATCCTTGCTTCTTACTTGTCCATGTGACAAGTCTGTCACCCATAAAGAATACTCCTCCTATTGTGCTCTTTCTATCATCTATTTTTATAGCTCAATCAACATCTGTATAGACTTGAAGTCCAAATTTACCTTCTCTTTTATACCATAATCCATAGTCTTCGGTATTCTTTAGATATCTCAGAACTCTTTTGACAGTAGTCATATGTGATTCATTGGGATTAGCAGATAATCTTTTAACTATTCCAACTGCATGTGCTATATCTGGTCCAGTATGTACAACATACATGAGTTTTCCAATAATAGACCCATATAGGATCTGATTTACCTTGGTTGACTTATCTTCCTTTGTCAACTTGCATCTGGTTTCCATAGGTGTTCCAACTGGCTTGGAGTCCTCCATCTTAAAAATCTTGAGAACTTCCTTGATGTATTTGGATTGTGTGATGTAGATTCCTACATCCTATAGAAGAATCTATAGACCAAGAAAGAATTTAATCTCCCCAAACATTGAAATCTCAAAATCTATGCTCATTTCATCAGAAAATGATTTTCATAACATATCATTACCACCAAATATGATATCATCAAAAAATATTTCAGCAATCAAAATGTTATCATCAGTATCTTCTTTTAAATACAGATTACTATTTTCACTTGTTCTTACAAATCCAATACTTATGAGATAGGAGTTAAGTCTTTCATACCATGGTTTTGGTGCTTGTTTTAATCCATACAAGGCTTTGCGAAGTTTACAAACCATGTTTCACTTGTTAGGATCAACAAACCCTTTTGGTTGTTCAATGTATACCTCTTCTTCTAGTATTCCATTTAGGAATGCAGATTTGACATCCATTTGGTATACCTTGAATCCTTTGTAAGAAGCATAAGAAATTATAATTTTGACTCCTTATAGTCTAGCAATGGGTGCAAAATTTTATCCATAGTCAATACCTTCTTCTTTTCCATACCCTTTGCATACTAGTCTTGCTTTGTTCCTTGTGACTTCTCCATTCTCATTTAGCTTGTTTCTGAATATCCATTTGGTACCAATGATATTCTTGTCATCTGGTCTAGGTACTAATGTCCATGTTCTATTATTCTCAATATGGTCTATTTATTCAATCATAACATTGACCCATTATTCATTTTCAAGTGCAGTATTAATAGATTTAGGCTCAAAATCATAAATTAAACATCTAGTGTTCAGTGACTTACTTCTTGTTCTCAGTCCAGCCTTCTTGTCTCCTATGATCTGGTTCTATGGATGGTGTCTTTTTCCATACTTGGAAAGTACTGGTTTAAGTCTTTGTTCATCATTTTGATCATCATATTGACCTTTATTTTGATCTCCATCGCTCGGTGCATCATCTTGAATAATTTCCTGATTTTATGTGTTTGCAGCCTGATGCTTGGGTGCATTGTTTTGTCACTTGGGAGTGATACACTGTTGCTCAGACAGAGTGTCAGGTTCTTTACTATATAAATACTTGTTGTAGTCTTCTGGTTCCTTTCTTCTTTCCTCATCATTTTTCTCAGCAAATTCGTCTACTTTGACATTTGCACTTTCAATGATTTTTTTAGAGGATTTGTTAAGACATTTATAAGCCTTGGTTTTGGTAGAATACCCTAGAAATATTCCTTCTTTGCCTTTGGTGTCAAGATTTCCATTTCTATCATCTTTCAAAATGTAACATTGACTTATAAAAATTATGAAGTAACTTACATTGGGTGTGTATCCATACCATAGCTCATAAGGTGTCTTTCTTCAATTGAACTCTATTTAATGTGTAGACAATAGTACTGACATCTTCTCTCCAGAATTTTTTGTGATAAATTTCTCAATCATCAGTGTTCTGGCACAATCAACAATGGATCTGTTCCTTCTTTCAAAAATCCCATTTTGCTGTGGTGTTCTCAGTGAAGAAACCTTTCTTTGAATTGCATGCTCATTACAAAAGTTAGTGAATTCATCAGAAATAAATTCTCCTCCTCTATCTTATCTTAGAAATTTTAGTTCCTTTCCACTTTGTTTTTCAACTATAGCTTTTGACACAAGGAGGGGGCGATAGGGCCAAAGGCACTACCAACTACCAAACCACCTTGCAAAACCATTGCGGAACCCAAACAACACAGTGAGAGAAGAAACAACAGCAATCCTTTATATTAAATTGATCAAAATCATTACATGCCGAGCTATAAGGCCTTCCCAGTTTCAGCCATATATTCAATGAATTATAATAATATCTTCATACAACATAGATTATAGACCTTCGATCTCAATATCTAAACATTTTCTTTCTTGCTCTAAGAATGATGCATAAACTAAGAACATACAAAAGAATATATAAAAGAGTCCACAAAAGACGTTGGCACTTAAATCCATAAGAGAGACCCAAATTTAGGTCCACATAGATCCCAATGAGAGACTCCAAATTAATTTAACAATGGAAATTAAATAAAGAAGTTGGCCAAAGATCCAACTCCCAAATAAGCATCTCGGGCAAGAGATCACCGAAAATTAGTAACCGTCGATAAGAGCATAACCGAGCAATAGAAGACCAACCTGAGAAACAAAGAAAAGAATGAATGAGAAACAAAACCTAAGCTGCAGACAAGCTTTACTGAGCAATAGAGCCCGAGTAGCAGAGTATTTCCCAAGAAGCTTCTAAATAAAAACAAACATCTTTTTGGTTGAGCAGGATTGCCAATGACCCAAGATGCTCCTGCATCAGACACCTGGGGTTACAAGAAATGATTCCCCGAATCATGTATCAGGTCCAACCTAAAATGAATCCAACTTAGATTGAGAAGTCCAAGATGAGTCCTCAATCAGTGTGTTCTTCCATTTTACCAGATATTCCATGTATTCCTTTCCTCTTGTGCTTCTACCAACTTTCTGTTTCAAAATCTTTTCAACTTCCTCTATCTGCTTCTTAGGATAATCACATGGCACTGTCACTTCTTCATCAGGTTCATGATATTCATACAAGTCTAAAATATTGAATATAGGTGATATATCCATGTCATCAGGTAATTCAACTTCATAAGTATTTCCACTGTCAAATCTTCTCAATATTTTGCAAGGACCGAATTTTTTCATCTTCAGTTTACCATATGTTCCAATATTAAATCTTCCTTTCTTCAAATGAACCATTAAAACATCACCAAATTCAAATGATTTATGTCTTCTTGATTTGTCTACATCATCTTTGTATTTCTGATTGCTCTTTTCCAGCTTCTGTTTTACATCTTCATGTAATGTCTTCATAAAATCTGCAAATTCTTCTACTTCTGCACATCTTTTCTCTTCTCCAACAATATCTCTCAAATTTGATATACCTCTTGGTTGTGTTCCATGAACAATCTCAAAAGGTTTCTTTTGAGTACTTCTATTTATTGAACTGTTGTATGCAAATTCTGCTTGTGCCAATATCAAATCCCAATTACTTGGTGTGTCTCCAACTAAGCATCTCAACAAATTACCTAGACTTTGGTTTACAACCTCTGTTTGTCCATCATTCTATAGATGAAATGTATAACTAAAATTTAACTTAGTATCCAACTTCTTCCAAAGTTTCCTCCAAAAATAGCTAACAAACTTATTGTCTCAGTCAGAGATGATACTCCTTGGTAATCTATGCAATCTGCCAATCTCTTTAAAGAAAAGATCTTCTATATGTACTGCATCTGATGTTTTCTTACATGGTATGTGTAGATGTCCAAAAATATTAATATTAATATTAATATTATTTCCCCCCTTATTCCTCTGACTATTTAATTTAATCAATTAAATAGTTTCATTTGCTAGTATTTATCAATAGTTTAAATACTATTCTAATGTATTCCATTTAAATACATTTGTCTCATAAAATTAAATACATTTGTCTCATAAAATCTCATTTTAAAATAAATTTACATTTATTAAATCCTCCATATTCCTAATTCTTCTAAAGCATGATTTATTCAAATTCAATTTGGATTATAATATAAAACCCTAGCTAGGAACCTATTAATCCTACCCTAAAGCCTACCCTATTCCTACCCTATTCCCATCACCTCATTTCCTAAGTATACTTCCCCACCTAACTATCCTTTAACCATGCTTAATGGGTGATTCCTAACCTTTTTGAAGCTAATGGAATGCTCACCCACATGGGGAAATTCTCTCCAAAATGGGCACCCATTCCTCTTTAATTTCTTCTTACAACTTTGTCTCCCACTTGGAAATATTGAGCTACTCAATATTAAATGCGAAATTTGACTCAAAATTGGCCATCTTTTCAAGTCTATGTGTCCCTTATGTGGCTCCTATGTGGATGCAACATAGGTGCCACTTCATCCAAGCCTCTTCCTCTCTCCAAAAACTCTATAAATAGAGGCCTTCTCCTCTTCATTATCCATCTCTCATATTTGCATTGTTATCATGCTCTTTTGCATTTAGAAGTTCATAGTTCTAGATTTCATATGTTCTTAGTTTATGCTTAAATCACTTAGATATTACATGCTAGGTTCTTTTTGGTTAAAATGAATCATAGTTTTCATCTCATACCATAACATAGCATAGTTCTTGAATCATAGATTTTAATCTTGTTCATGCATATCATCTTCATAACTAGCTTAGAATATCATCCTTTTGAAAGATTTGAGACTAGTTCCTTATACTAGTTCTTGAATTCTTTCATTTTGTCAATCTTGCATTTGCATTGGTATCCATTGCATTCTTGTGTGTTTGAGAGAGCACACCTACATCCTATCAAGAAGATAAAATCAAAATGAGTAAAATAGGGTGCATTGTTACTTATTTTTAGCTCAATCTGATGTTATGTTGAGTTCTTTGTTGCTTGCTTGCTCTTTCGTGTGTTTTTGAATCAATTGTATGTGCTAACCCACTAATTTTTTCATGTTTGAGATTTCTCCCAATAGATTGAAGAATTCATTGTACACATTTTGGCATGCACGGTGGGACCCACATCCCTAAATTCTTCTAACTTCTAGTATTGTTTCCCTCAAATTTTTCCCAGAACGTGGATCAACATCTGCATTTCACATAGAGGTGTCTGTGAAAATGCTAGTTCTCACTGAACTGTCGTTCAGTGTCTATGCTGAACCAGCGTCTGCGACCTGAACTGTCATTTTCGCTGGCATTGTTAATTTCAGACTTTCCAAACTTGACTTTTCAGTTTTTTGAGATTCACTGTCTTTTTCACTTCTATTAATATTTTAGCATTATGGTTTTTTATCACAGATCCACTTTCACAAGGTGTTATAATGCTAAAAATTCATTAAAGTGAACAAATCTTGATGGTTTCTTAACAACACACTAGCTTTTTTAATGTTTGGAACGTTTGAAATGGCTAAATTTGATCTGATTAAAGACTAGAAAGGAGAAAAATTAACTTTGTTTGCTGTCTCTTGTTGTCTTTTTGTGCTGGTAGTTACATCGACATCTTTGTAAACACTGTTCATGAACCAGCGTCTTTGATTCACAAACTGGCATCTGCGCATAACCGACATTTGCGTTTCACAAATCGGTGTCTGCGACTGGTATAGGCACTTTCTGGTTTCTGTGTTTTTCACCTATTTTCTACATTTTGTAACTTTTTTGGCTAAAACAAGAATCAGTGTCTACGCCCTGAATCGACGTCTGCGCTCTATCAAAATTGGTTTAATCATGTACTAACAATTGTTAAGTGGTTTTTGTGTTCATAACGCTTGTCAAAGGCTGAATTTAAAAACTACTAATCAGTTGTCTTGCAGCATCGTTTGTCAAAGACATAACTTTGAAACTACTCACATTTGTTTTGCAGGTTGCCTCATATCAAAATTGACCAAATGATCGTGTTTGTGTTAGTCTTTTTTTTAGGCACATAGACTAATTAGTTAGATTTTCTTGTCTAATCCTAAGTGAGTGTTAGGGGATTATGCTATCTTCCCTTTTGGGAAGATCAAAAACCTAAACACACTTACGTAGTGTTGAACAATTAAATCTTTTGAGAAAGAACAAAGCTTTTCTTACGTGCTTGTGGAGAAAATGATATTGGATAGGATAGTATGGTCTTTTCCCCTTGGGGGAAAATCAGAAATCTAGACTCCTTTTTGTCGCCAATCCAAGTTACTTTGAATCCTTTAGATGGGCCTACCGGTTGAGGAAAAAATCTCCTGGGAACGACCCACGTCATAACAAGGTGTAAGCCACACCACTCTAACTCACGTTAATCAAATTTATTCCTTAGGGTTAAAGCCTTGGGAGTCGATTCCATTTGAGCTTATACTCGACTCTCGTCTAACATAAGTGCGGCCTCGCGGTCTCAATCACATTTACGTGACCACTTTTGTCAAGATGATCTATGGGGCTATATGCCTAAATCATGCTTGCATGGACATAGAGGATACAATCAAATGGAGAACCTTACTAAACACTCTAGACTTAGAAGCTACCCGGAACACCCCCAAAAGGTGATAATGCTTGTGCAAGGAAGATGGTAACTTTCCCAAGATCACTCATACATTCGTGCCACCCTAAGCGTTTGGAACTGGATAATACAGTGTCATGATTGGAGCCATTATGTGCTTGGTGATGGCCATATTTTGATTAGCTCTTGTGTGTGTGCCTAAGCTTACGAGCAAGTATTTTCATGCTATGCCAATTTCTTAGGTAGATTTTGTGCTTGAAGTGCTTGAAAAACATTGACAAATCCAAAACACAGACATAATATCCAACTTTCAAATTTGTCACGTGCTTGTATCCTTCAAGGTTGCTTTGTCCCTTTTCGGATTGTTTTTAGACACATGCTTGTTATTTTATGGTTTGACTATGTTTAAATTGGTTCTTGCCATGGAACAAATCTAGTGAAAATCAAAACAAGATCAAAAATTTGCCAGATTATCAAGACAACGCCCTTTTGCAAAGAAATCAGTCTTTTATGAGATATGTCCTAAAACCTCCAACTATTCATCCAAGATTAGATCTATTTATAGGACATGACCGATTCCAAGAAACATAAGAAGGTGAAAACTCTGTTACCACCCATACAAAGAGAACAGAAAAACACAACCTGAGAAGCTACCAAATACCAACACATCATCGATTTCGTCAAACAAGAGATTCATAAACGAGAAGAATTTGACAAAGTGATCTACAACAACAAGGTTGCTTGTTTCATGGGCAAATATCATCTAAACTTTTCTTTTGTTGGATTTGAACAATATGACTAGTTGGTTTACCACAACAAACACAAGTTCCTCCTCTTCTTAAGCTCACTAAGCTTGAATTTTAGGACCTCCCTTAGGTTGTCATCTTTAGGAACACATCACACACTCATCCTAGCATGATCCTGCATTAATCAAATCAATCCTAATTAGCCTAGTGTCATCCTAATCATCATCCAAAGCATCTTTGATCACACCCCTCACTTGGTATTGCATCCCCTTTTGAGTTGCTAAGAACCTACATCTTAATCAAACCCCATCCTTGAATGTCCTCAAACTAATCATTGTTTAGGGTAATCCCCTTTGTCTTTTTCAACCTCATCACCTTGATCAAAAGGTTGGTTCACATTAACAAAGCATTTGTCCGCCAAAGACCACAAGTCTGTCTTAGGTGGACAATCATATCCACTTGATCTTACACTAGGGAAAGCAACTCTTGGTCCTTGCACACATCAAGTCATCCTTAATTCATAGAAGCACATCCATCATCCTAAGCACATCCCAATCATAGTATCATCATCCTTAGCTTCCTAGGTACATCTTTTACATCACATCTTGCATCTCACATTCCTTTTAGGATAGTCATTTCATGCCACCTATCACACGAGCCACTAAGAAGAGGAAGAACATGGATCCTAATCTTACCTCTAGCTCATATAATCCTACGAATGACAACACCAATGCTATGGTTACTTATGCGCCTTAGCCCAATGATCAAATTGAACATATCTGGGTAGACACTAATGAAACTCCCACTCTGAGTACTGTGGAAATATTTATCAACCATCCAGCGCATGTCCACATGGTAAACGCCATGAGTGGATGCAACAACAATTAGGTACTCTTGGACATACAACAACAAGGACTTCAACTCCCACCTTGGATTATACCCACACTTATCACATGACCTATGGCACTTCCAAGGGAATGTCCTCATCCCACTAGAAACAAACTTTTTGATCCACTACAATGAGCCTTACAAGTGGGAACTCTTATTGTGCAAGTAGTCCATCCCTCCATTCCACCCTCCATCATGCACATAACACCCTTGTCTACCTCGAGAGCCTTGCCTCTTGATTCCACATTAGTAGCACAAACAATACCCCCTATCACTATGCAGGCACCTCCGCAAGCCACAGTCACTCCTCTTTCACAAGAAATCCCAACATTCATTGCAAACTTTCCACCACCACCACTCGGCACACAACAAACCACCATTCCACCCATCCCTACTCAACCCGTTCAAAGTGCTACAACCAGTTCACAATATCAAAGAACCCAAGTTTCCATGCCTATTCCACCTTTCTTCACCATAGGCATGCCACCTACCAATGCCTATAACCAACCCTTATTTCCACAAGGATCCACTTTTCCCGCTCCACCAGCAACACAATCACAATGAATGCCAGCAGTTCTACCTCAAACATTGCTCAACCCAAATCCCCCCATACCACAACCATCCACGAATCCCTTTGTCATACCCCAAATTACCATCCAACCTATCCAATAGCAATAGAAATAGAAACCTATCCAATAGCAACAACAACAACAACAACCTATCCAACATCAACAACAACAGCAACCCATCCAGCAAGAACAATAACAACCTATTCCATTCAACAACCATCCCAGCAACAACAATTACAGTAGTAAATCACCAATCCATTCACATCCCAAGCGCAACAACAACCAATCAACCCCTTCACAGCTACACAACCCACTATTCAAACTACACATCAACCACAACCACAAACGTAGGGGGAAAATCCCCTTATGACACAACCACTGCAACAGTTCGCTAATCCTTTCATCCAACCCATGCAACAACAACAAACACATTCCGCCAATTACATAGCCATGCCATCTTCCGCTGCATCACAAACAATTCCACCTCCACAACAATTCAATGTTCCCAATGGGGGCATTCTACAACAAAGCACCTATCCTCCATCCTATACAAGTGCGCAATAGGCTCATCCCACCTATCCAACCCCACAACAAATACAGACATATTTCCAACTGTTGCAACAATCTTATCAAGTGCTAACACTGCCTCCACTACAATATTCCCCTCAACCACAGCTTCCACCACAACAGCCCATATACATTGAACAACAACCATCATACCAAACACCACAATATCCCCCATAGAATCCTCCATATTCACCATTGGATCCATATTAGGTTCAAGGAAATCATTGAATCACGATTAACAATCCTCCCCCACAAATCAATCATGAATGGGAGGAAATGAAGAATTCTCTCAAGGAGCTAAAGGCTGGGATAGAGGCTAAAACATTCAAGTTTGAAGAGGTATGTCCTTATCTATTTCATCAATCTATCATTGCCATACCCTTCCCCAAGCATTTTGAGACACCCAAATTTGATAAATATCAGGGGAAGGGAGATCCTATGAGTCATGTGAAAGAATTCTACATGGCCTACCAAGAAGTGGCCTATAGAAATAATTTCCTCATGAGACTATTTCCCAAAAGCTTAGGAGGAACCGCTCTTGAGTGGTTCTACAAAATTCCTTACAACACTGTCTCTACTTTCGTTGAATTATCTAAAAATTTTGTGGCCCAATACACACATAATGTCAAAAATGAACTCTCACTCCTTGACCTATGCAATTCCAAAAAAAAGGGAGGAGAAAGCCTGGCCGATTATCTTTAGCGCTGGCAAGGGCTTACTACAAGGTTGTCTTACCAACCCCTAGAGCAACATCTTATCAAAATCTTCATTAACAACCTTCATCCTAAGCTTGCCTATCACATGCGCATAAACTGTATACAAACTTATCATGACATTAGAATCAAAGGTATGGATCTTGAACGAGGTCTTGTAGAAGAAGGTGCCATCAAGCACTACAAAGATTACCAGCCTGACAAACATAACAATGATCGATCATGATATTGGAATAAGAACAAAAATAGAGTAACGGATGGAGCCACTGACACCAAACACATTCAGGTTGTGGTAGCCAGTCCCAATACACCTACCCAAACTTATCAGCAAGCACCACCAATGTACCCTCAACCTCCTCCCATGTATCAACAACCCAATCTCATGTATTCCCAACCAACTTACTAGCAAAATATGTGCCCTCAAGGTGCGACTATCTATCCCCCTCCGGGGACATCATATCAACACAACTATCAAGGTCCTATGAATCAGACAAATGCTATATCAGTCCCGCAAGGAAAACAAAGACCTCACACTTCGAATGCACCACAACACACATTTACCCCTTTGGGTGAACCCATGGATGTTATCTTTTGCAAGCTGGTCCAAGCTAACCAAGTCGTGTATCCTAAAACACAGCCATTTTATGACTCAACTCCTAAACCAACTTGGTATAAAGACAACAAGTACTGTGAATACCATCATGTTAAGGGACACACCACCCTCAAATGCATGAAGCTGGAACACTATATTCAGGATCTCATTGACCGCAAGGAGATCAAAGTGGACTCTCCTACCCAATCATCGCCAAATGTAGGCCTTAAAATTTATCAAAATGCATTCCCTAAACACACTTTAGGTACAGGTCCAGGCAATCCTACCCAGTCTGCTGATCAGGGGAAGGGTAAACAAGCAGAAAACACCGATAGAAAAGATTATACCAATGCATATATCAACTATGATAATCTCATCAGTTGCATATCCCAATTCCAGTCCTCTGTTAATGTCATTCATGTCAAGGGTGCCAATAATCAACGCGCAATCACCACTCGTAGAGGTAGGGTAACAGTCGTAGGTGCCAGTCCTGCCCCATCTACTGGGACCCAATACAACATTTTGGAACACCTAGGGAATACCCCAACCCAAATTTCCATCCTGGATCTTCTCCACACTTCACCCACTTATCAAGAGATCCTCAATAAAGCCTTGCAAGAATCCCTTGTTCCCAGTGACATCAACCTCACTGAATTCCAAAACCTTGACGGACACCTGTCTGCATCTTGTGGGGTCTCCTTTAAACCAACAAATGTACCCTCAAAAGAAACCGGTCATAATCTCCCACTCCATATTGCTGTCATGGTTAAATATTTTTCCATCAAATGGGTCATGATAGATAATGGATCGGCCCTAAATTTGTGCACTCTAAAATTCATAAAATAGTTGGGTTGCACTAAAACTGATATAACAAATGATGTCATCACAATAAAAGCATATGAAAATTTGGAGCATATTTCTGAAGGCACCATATCATTGCCCATTCAAGTGGGCCTAGTTATTCAAGATACATTATGTCATGTTGTTGATCTTGACCTTCCTTTCAATATCCTCCTTGGATGCCCATGGATTCATTTTATGCAGGCTGTCCCCTCCACCTACCACCAGTGCATTAAATTCCCATATAAAGGCACTGAGATCACCATCCTCATAGATCCCAAGACCTTCGCATACTGTAATGCGTTGGAAACATCCTTTCCACATTCCAATTACTGTCCCAGGATCAATATTGGTACCTTTTTCGCCAATTCATCCTGAACCCATCCAGACCCAGAAACAATCCTCTCCTCCACCTTATCCATGGTCAAGATCAACAACAAAGGTTGTCGTGAGTACACTTTATCTGATTCCTTCGCAGTTGGAGCACTGCCAGTTGATCCTCACACTCAGAGCCGCCAACCTAATCTAAGCAAGACAGAATCAGAGACAACCAAGGCACTACAATTTGGTTCTACCACTTTTATATCAAAAGGTACTTTGACTGGCCAAGAAATGAGACCAAACATCAACCAATGGCTATATAAAGATCCACCACCCAAGGACACAAATCACCTCAATTACTTCAAAGATAAGTACCCCGCAACGCACAGACTGGTGACAGAAAAATGGAACTACCAAGGAGGTGGCCTTGGTTATGAAGAGAAAGGAATGAAAGATCCTATTATACCTACCTAACTAGAAAAGAACCTGAGCCTTGGCATGAACTCTGACATGAATGGGGGCACTAATGAAATCATCTTTGCCTCTTGTCCAACCCTAGGCAAAATCACTGACATCAAAGATATCTCAGAAGAGAAAGTTGTGAGAGCTTATGACGATGTTATCGATGATGAAACCTTCCTAGGAAATGCTTTCCTACAACAACTTTCCATCCTCTTCATTGATCTTCCCCTCCACCATCCTAAACTCATAGAATGGGACCAAGCAAGTGTCATACACGTTGACGAGTTCAAAAGTGAGGACGCGCTCCTAAACTTTATGGGAGCAATTGAGCAAAGTAGTGACTGGGGGCAAGACTCAGCATATGTTTACAAACTGGACCCGAAGGCATACTTTGGGGAAGAGGAGAACTTTAGCTGCAAAAATGAAACAGAAAACAAAAATACAAAAGAGAAAAATCGATCCCCTAGTGAAAACCCCTTTGGGGCACTATCTGATCATAAAATAGTAAAAACAAAGGGCGTATCCCCTAGTGAAAACCTCTCTAAGGCACCAAAGGATGAAGATTATCCTCTTCCTCTGATCCATGATTACAGGCCTGAACAGTCATTGATTCTCATTGAAGAAGCAACCTGTCAACCTGGGTACCAAAGAAAATCCTACCATCACATACATAGCAGCTTCTCTGACCGAAGCAGAAGAAAGTAATGTTGTCACTTTATTAAAGGAATCCATCAACAAGTTTGCATGGTCTTACTCCCACATGCTAGGGTAAGACCCCAATTTGGTGGTTCACCATCTAGCAGTGGACCCAAACATCAAACCTGTCAAACAAAAGCTCAAAAAGATGCACCCTAAAGTGGCACTACTTATCAAAGCAGAGTTAGAAAAGTTACTCCAAGCCAAGATCATCCGCCCCATTGACTATTCTAATTGGATTTCTAACATGGTGCCCATCTCTAAGCCTGATAAATCAATCAGGATATGTACAGATTTCAGAGATCTCAATAAGGCATGTCCCAAGGATGATTTCCCCTTGCCAAACATAGATATAATTGTGGATCTCACAACAGGACATGAGATGTTGTCACCCATGGATGACTTTTTCGGATATAATCAGATATGCATTGTGGAAGAAGATCAACATAAGATAGCATTCACAACCCCTTGGGGCACCTTATGCTATAACATGATGCCTTTTGGCTTAAAGAATGCTGGGGCAACCTATCAAAGAGCCATGACTATCATTTTTCATGACATGATTCACAAGATCCTTGAAGACTATGTGGACGATATCTTGGCAAAACTAGTAAAAAGAGAAGATCACCTAGATGTTTTGGAATGTGTCTTTGACAGAATTGGACACTACTGATTAATTCTCAACCCTAAGAAATGTGTCTTTGGAGTCACATCGGGCAAACTGTTGGGGTTTATTGTATCCAGATGAGGCATTGAAATCGATCCTAAGAAAGTACAAGCTATCATAGAGATGCCTCCACCAAAAACACTTTGATAGCTATGCAGCCTCCAAGGAAAGCTACAATCTATGCACCATTTCATTTCTCAACTAGCAGACAAGTGCCAACCATTCACTCATCTCCTGTGAAAAGACAACACATTTAAGTGGGATCCTCAATGTCAGAAGATTTTTGACAAAATCAAAGAATACTTGGCTAATCTGCCCATCTTGGTACCACTTGTACCTGGTCGACCACTCATCCTATACATTTCTACTACTACAACAACATTGGGGGCACTCCTTGCTCAATTGAATGACGAAGGTAAAGAAAGAGCTATTTACTATATCAGTCGAACCTTAGACGGTTATGAGCTCAATTATTCTCGTATGGAAAAAGCATGTCTGGCAGTGGTCTTCACCACTCAAAATTTTTGTGATTATATGCTTAGTCATACAACCAAGCTCATTTCGAAGGTGGATCCTCTCAAGTACCTACTCTCTAGGACTATACTCACAGGTCGAATGGCAAAATGGGTTATGTTTCTCAGTGAGTTTGATATTCAATATGTCAACAAAAATGACATTAAAGGGCAAGTCATCACTGATCAACTAGCAAAAGCGCCATTGGTAGATGCTTATCCTTTGGTCACAGATTTTCTAGATGAGAATTTGTACATGATAGAAGAAAAACCAATGTGGCAGCTCTACTTTGATGGGTCCTACACAGCTCATGGCGCAGGGGCAGGAATACTTTTTGTCACACCTCAAGGTGACTACATCCCCATGTCATTCAAATTGGGATTTCCCTGCACAAACAACATTGCAAAATATGAAGCACTAATCGCAGGACTCCGCATGGCCATAGAATGGAACATCACAGATATACATGTCTTTGGCGACTCCCAACTCATCATCAAACAAGTCCTAGATGAGTATCAAACCAAAGATGAAAAATTAACGCCATATAAACAGATGGTTGACAAGCTGAAAGAACACTTCCTTCATTTGCATATAACATGGGTACCACACCTGAAGAACAAGGTTGTTGATGAAATGGCCACAATTTTCTCCCTCTTAGAGATTCCTCATGAGTCTACGTAATACGAATTCTTAGTTGAGCAACTTCATGCTCCTACTTATGAGAATGATGAATCAAATTGCGTATGTGTCTTGGTTGGTCCCCAGTCCCCATGGTGCCATGATATCCAAGCTTACCTACAAAATGGTATCATATCCCCTCATCTCACTGCAACCCAATGCCAAAACTTTATTTGCAGAGCATCCCGATACACCCTCGTAGCCAACACCCTTTATCGTCAAGGCTATCACAATGTTCTCTCTAGATGTTTAGATGAAAAGGAAGTCACCCAAGCTCTATAAGAGGTACATGCTGGAATCTGTGGTTCCGACATGAGTGGCATGATCCTAGCCAACCAAATTCTATGTATAGGGTACTATTGGCCTACAATGGAACATGATGCTTGTGAGTTCGTCAAGAAGTGCTTACCCTGCCAATAGCATGCCAATCTGATTCATGCTCCTGCTCAGGACCTCAGACCTATTGTGCCTCCTTTTCCCTTCTCTTGTTGGGGTTTTGACCTCATTGGTAAGATTACTCCCCTCTTGTCTAAAGGCCACAAATACATAATCACAGCAACAGAGTACTTCAGAAAGTGGGTCAAAGCAATTTTGCTCACACTCACTACTCGCATTCAGATATCTAAATTCATCCTCTATCACATTGTTTGCCACTTTGGCATACCCTCCACCATCTTCATAGATCACGGTACACCATTTGAAAATCAACACGTCAGTGATCTCTATGCTCACCTCCACATTCATCACCATTTCTCTAGTCCATATTTCCTGCAAGGTAATGGGAAAGCTGAGGAAACTAATAAAACCATCCTCAAAATCCTCAAGAAAGTTTTTAATGATATTGGTCGTGACTGGCATCTCTAGATCAACCCCTCCCTATGGGTATATTGCACTTCCTACCGTACTCCTACTGGCACTACTCTGTACTCCCTAGTCTATGGTGCTAAAGTAGTCTTACCAATTGAGGTTGAACTACCATCCCTCTGAGTATCACTAAGAGGCCTGATTGATGTTGAAGATTACCGAGTGGCATGACTCACACAGCTTGATCTACTAGATGAAAAGTGCTAGAAAGCCTATGATCACTTGATTTTTTACCAGAATAGACTCAAGTGGAACTATAAAAAGAAGGTCCCCCACGCCAGTTCTACGTAGGGGACCTTGTGCTAAAGGAAAATCAGAAAGTGGGTACTAGTTGGGAAAAGAAAGGTAAGTTTGAAGTCACCTGGCAAGGCCCCTATGTTTTCACTGCATGCTTCAGTTCTGGGGCATATCAGCTCTCCACTCCTGAGGGAGAACCATTGAATGATCCTATCAACATCATTCATCTCAGGCCCTTCTATGCCTGACGACTGGTGGTTCATCCCAGTTATATGAGAAAATCCATAAAAAGTATAAAAAGTCTTGAAGAAAGCACAAAAACAATCGAAAACAGTCTTGAAAAAAAAATCTCTAAAAAAAAGAAAAATGAAGTTGAAAAATGGTTGTCCTAGTGAAAACCTGGTAAACAAGCACTTGGGCAATATCAAAAAAATAAAAAATATCCAAAGTAATCAAAAAGAAAAATAAAGAGAAAACTTTCGTCCAATGGTGAAAACTTGTCAATCAGGTGCCTTGGACAAGTATGCATGATGAAAACTTGGGAACAAGCGTCACACATAATGGACTGTTCCATTATCTATCAAAATCTCATTTCCTTCCATCACCAACACCACATCTCCACTAATCTCCATATTTCCCATATTCCCTGGGTGTTTGTATATCATACGCACTAGTCTACAGTGATCTTCACTAGTACAAAAACAATAATATATGACCAAATAAACTACCAAAAATTGTAGATAAATGACCAAATTTGGTCACTTGATCAGTGGTAGTTTATTGTCAGTCATTTATCTCGTGACCAAATTTATGACTAAACTATTTTAGTCATTTATTTAGTCATGTATTTGGTCATTTATTTAGTTGTTTATTTGTTTATTGATTTAGTCATTTATTTTGTCATTTATTTGGTCATTGATTTAGTCATTGATTTGGTCACATAAATTTGGTCGCTAGATAAATGACCGGCAATAAATTTGGTCACTTGATCAGTTATAGTTTATTTCCGGTCATTTATCTCACGACCAAATTTATGACTAAACTATTTTAGTCATTTATTTGGTCATTTATTTAGTCATGTATTTGGTCATTTATTTGGTTGTTTATTTGGTCATTGATTTAGTCATTTATTTAGTCATTGAATTAGTCATTTATTTGTTCATTTATTTAGTCATTGATTTGGTCATTGAATTAGTCATTTATTTAGTCATATATTTAGTCATTTATTTAGTCATATTAGGGCATTATAGAATCAAACCACCATCCTCCTACTTATAAAGTAGGTACTCTTCCATTGAGCTAGTACCCTTTACAGAATAATCATACAATTTCAACAAAAGAGTATGTTTATTGATCTCATTAATAAAATCGCATTTCATAGATTGTCTTCCAACTGAGAATACTTGGAACTAATTGAGAAACCTTTTCAATAATTATGGGATAAAAGTCTACCCAGAATACTTATTATTAAATGCAAACAACTTTCTAAGAATAGTTCCTATACATTATGTCATTAGCTTTCACCAACTATAGATGTCATTGTCAATTCTGAAAAACACTTTTGAAACATTGAAAACCAAATTCAAATGGATTCTATTTACAATTAAAATATGCCCATCTTGTTTGTAAAGCATGAAATAACATATAACAGTGAGATAACATACACGAGAACCCATACACAATGACTGCAACAAGCAAGTCACCGAGGAGAAACCCTTCAATGGGTTAACACTCTAGCAAGAGTGAACAAGTGCTCCTCGTTCCACTATCTTAGTCAAATTACAAAGGTGTTACAATGCTCCTAAGGCTTTCAAGTTTCATAACAATGTCTACAACTCACTCCTCACATTTATAATGTGCCTCTGCAACTTAGAAACCCTTTCTCATCTACTGCCACTACCACTAAAACAACTAAGGATACAATGAGAGAGAACTTTTCTAACCATTTTATAATGCATTTATGCCTCCTATGACCCCCATACACAACAAATGGAGGATCAAATGTCAAAAAAGTCAGATCAAACCACAAAATAATTCAAATTCCAAGGATTCCCCAAAATGTTCTGGATCATTTAAGGCATTCCTCAACAAGAATATAGTCCCTAGTACCTACTGCTCTACACCACAGAAATTGAAGAATTCACAATTCTAAGGCATTTAGACAACTCCTTGAATGTGACGAAGGAAACATTATGACCCCAATCATCCAATTTCTTCTATATGATTTTCAGATCAAAGGCAATGAGAAAACTAAATTTTGACTTATCATCAAGCTCTATTGGTGTTAAAGTCAAGGATAATGAGACATATTTCTCAATTTGTCAGATTCATCCCTTGTTGACCATCCATTCCCAGATTAAGGGTATGGTAGTGTTCTGATTAATAAAAAATAGGTTTTACAAGGACCCGAAACCTTTACAAAAAAAGAGAGTTCAGCAGGTTTTACAAGGACCTGCAACCTAGATAAAAGATACACAGTTTAGAAAGCAAACTAAAACTTTGCCATAGAAACAGGACCGGAAGGGACAGCAGCACTACTAAACGAACAGACAAAAAGTCCCACAGTAAAAGCATGAAACAACAAGGTTAGCAAAAAGGAAGCAAACAGGACAATCAAAGAAAAGAAAACAGTTACATTTCTTTAACCATTTCTTCAGCTTCCAGGACCATTAGTTGCATGTTGTTAACATAAGTCTTCAGTTCCTTTGTTTCTTTGTCATCCTTTGGGCTCTTTTTCCTCGCACTAGCTCTAGTTCTAGATCCCGGTCCCATCTTTTCCACAACACTGCTATCTTTTTCCTTATTAATCACTTCCAGTTTATCCATAAGGATT
>MU225679.1:9785-48222 GCA_018584345.1 Thuja plicata | reverse complement strand
CAATCTTGCATTTGCATTGGGATCCATTGCATTCTTGTGTGTTTGAGAGAGCACACCTACATCCTATCAAGAAGAGCAAATCAAAATGAGTAAAATAGGGTGCATTGTTACTTATTTTTAGCTCAATATGATGTTATGTTGATTTCTTTGTTGCTTGCTTTCTCTTTCATGTGTTTTTGAATCAATTGTATGTGCTAACCCACTAATGTTTTCATGTTTGAGCTTACTCCCAATAGATTGAAGAATTCACCGTACACAGTATGAAATGTGTCATCTTAGAAAATCTATCCACAACAACAAATATATAATGATTACCTCTTATTGTCCTCGGTAAGACAAGAACAAAATCCATGCTGATATTGCTCCAAGGTTTCTCAGGAACAGTAACAGGTGTATATAAATCAGTATCCTGACTCACTCCCTTTGCAACTTGACAAAATCCACAACTTCTTACAAATTTATCAACATCCTTATACAACTGAGGCCAAAATACCTCTCCTTCAACAAACGCAATGTTTTATCAATACCAAGGTGTCCATCTAATCCACTGCTATGTTTCTCTTTTATCAAATTAGTTCTAATTGATCCTTTTGATATATACAACTGAATACCTTTGAACAACATATCTTCCTGAATGAAATAATCTTCATACTTACTTGATTGATTTGAATTAGGTTCTCTACACACTCTTCACTACTATGAAAAATTAGGATCACTTTCATACAAATTCTTCATGTCATCAAAACCAAGAACTTCAATTCTCATTTCAGTCAACAAAGATCTTCTTCTACTCAATTCATCAACAACTCTATTAGAAACTCCACTCTTATGCTTAATCACAAATTTGAAACTCTGCAAATACTCAACCCATTTCATATTTCTCTGATTCAATTTATTTTGAATACCCAAATACTGTAAAGCCTTATGATCAGTATACACCACAAAGTCATTTGGCATCAAATAATGTCTTCATTTCTTCATAGCTTGCACAATAGTATAAAAATCTTGATCATAGAAAAAATATTTCCTTTTTGCATCATTCAACTTTTCACTAAAAAAAGAAACATGTTTACCTTCTTGAGTTAACACAACTCCAATTGCACTTCCACTTGCATCACATTCAACTTGAAATACCTTATTGAAATCAGGTAAGGCTAACACAGGTAATTCAACAACCTTCACCTTCAAAGCTTCAAAACTCTTATTAGCTCCATGTGTCCATTTGAATTCTCTTTTATCTCCTCTCATTATCTCAGTCATAGCATTACAAATAGAACTGAAATTTCTAATAAATTTCCTGTTAAAAATTTCCAATCCATGAAATGATCTTACTTCAGTGACATTTCCAGGTGTCGGCCAACTCAATATAGCCTCAACCTTCATTGAATCCATCTTCAAACCATCATCTGAAATAAAAAATCCCAAATACACAAGCTCTTCTTTCATAAAGGAAAACTTCTTCAGATTTATTAGCAACTTTTCTTCTTTCAATCTCTACAACACTTGCCTTATATACATCAAATGCTCTTCTCTAGTCTTATTGAATATTAGAATATCATCCAAATATATAATCACACATTTGTTCAAGAATTTCTTCAAAACTTCATTCATTAGTGTCATAAATGTACTTGGTGCATTAGTTAAACCAAAGGGCATAACCAATCACTCATACAAACCTTCCTTTGTCTTGAAAGCAATCTTCCATTCATCTCCTTCTCTAATTTTGATATGATGATATCCACTTTTCAAATCAATTTTGGTAAAATATCTTGCTCCACTCAAACAATCCATTATGTCATCCATTCTCAATATAGGAAACCTATACTTTACTGTGATCTTATTAATTACTCTGGAATCAGTGCACATTCACCATTCTCCATTCTTCTTAGGTGCCAATACAAAAGGTACTACACGTGGACTCAAACTTTCTCGGATCAAACCTTTGTTCAGCAATTCATGAACTTTTCGGTTAAGCTCTTTATTCTCGGTCGATGTTAACCAATGTGGTGCTTTGTTTGACAAACTAGCTCCAGGAATCATATCCATACAATGACTGATATCTCTCATTGGTGGCAAACCATCAGGTACATTATCTGAAAAAATCTCCTTGTACTCAGTGAGTAATTTTCCAACTTTTACAAGAATGTCATCTTCTATATTCTTACTCAATTTGTTAGGAATCAAAGCATAACATATATCATTTCTTTTCAAATCTTTAACAAACTATCTACCTTCCATCAGACAAACTTTCATAGATGTACATATCTCACCAATAGATTCTTCAATTAGAGGTAAAAAACTTCCTTCTTACCATCAACCCAAATAGAATATCTATTCAATATCCCATCATGTATAGCATGTCTATCATATTTCCAAGGCCTACCTACCAAAATATGACAATAATCCATAAGCATAATATCACACAACACCTTATCATACTACTTTCCAATTTTTAGATTCACAAAACATTATTCACTCACCATTAATGTATGATCATCCTTGATCCATGAGATATGATAGGGTTTTGGATGTTTCATCCTCTCCAACTACAAATTCGCAACCATTTTTTCAGATGCCAGATTCTCTAAGCTTCCACTGTCAACAATCACCTTCTAGACTTTATCTGCAACTCTACATCTGGTCTTGAACAAACTTTTCCTAATCGGATCATGCTTATCCTTTTCACTCCATAGTATCCTCTAGATCATGAAATTACCTTCCTTTTCAACTTCATTTGGTGATTCCTCTTGCACCAATGCATTTCTTCTACTACTACCTTTCTTTCTTGCATGTGTACACTCAAAGGATTTTTGTCCTTCTTCACCATAATTGTAACAAGTAACTTGGAATCCTTTTCTTCTATAACCACCTCTAGAGTAATTACCTCTTCCTCGGTATGAATTTCTACCTTTCCATTCAGTCTTTCCTTTGTCTTGAGATGTGTCTGAAACTGACTTGTCTGGTTTAGATCTACTCTTTTCACCATGATATCTACCTCTTCCTCTAGGGAATCTACCACCTCTACCTCTTTTTCTTTGTTCATATCTTCTGTTTAACTTTTCCTCAGCTTTTAGGGAAAATTGGTATGCCTCCTCAATGCTTTCCATCTTGACCAAACTAATTTTATCCTATATGGAACTTCTCAAGCCATTCAGGTATCTTGCTACTCTTTCCACTTCATCTTCAACATGTCTAGATCCAATGTCCAATTTGTATAATTCTTCAGTATATCATTTTACTGATTTGTCTTTCTGCTTCAAACTTTGCATTCACTGGGTTAGGTTAATCTGATAATCACAAGGTAGAAACTTTCCTTTCAATTTTTTTACCATCTTGTCCCATACCTTGATTTTGTCTTTACCTTTCTTCTTTTGATCTAACTGCAAATATTCCCACCATAGGGATGCATGACCTTTCAAATTTGTGCTCGCAATATTCACCTTCTTATCCTCTGCCACATTCTCATATTCAAAATACTTATCCGTCTATGTTATCCAGTCTATCAATTCATCAGAATCCAATTTTCCACTATACTCAGGAGGATTAAACTAAGGTGTGGATTTCAAACTTTTCAAAGCTCTCAGGAATCTCTCTTCTTCTTGATTCATTACAAGTGCAGGTGCAGCTTCACCTTGAACCTCTTCAATTTCATCATCACTAACATCATCAAGATGTCTTCCTCTGCATCTAGCTATCTCAACAGCTTCCGATATAGCAGCCATCTATCTAAGCATATCAACTAGACCTGGATATGTATTTCCTCTCCTACGAACCATCTTGAATCCCTTTGCAATTGTAGGTCAGATCACAATCTGCCACCCCACAATAATACCAACTAGGGTTAGGGTACCAAGAAGGAACTTAGATCTCACCATGCTCTGATACCACCTGATGGAAGGAGGGGGGGGAATGGGGCCAAAGGCACTCCCAACAACCAAACCACCTTGCAGAACCAATGCAGAACCCAATCAACACAATGAGAGAAGAAACAACAGTGATCCTTTATATTAACTTGATCAAAATTATTTTATGCTGGGCTATAAGGCCTTCCCAGTTTTGGCCATATATTCAATTAATTTCAATAAGATCTTCATACAAAAAAGATCATGGACCTTCGATCTCAATATCTAAACATTTGCTTTCTTTCTCTAAGAATGATACCTAAACTAAGAACATACAAAATAATATATACAAGAGTCCACCAAAGAGGTCGGAGCTCAAATCCATAAGAGAGACCCATATTTAGGTCCAAACAGATCCCAATAAGAGACCCCAAATCAATTCAGCAATGGAAATTAAATGAAGAAGTCGGCCAAAGATCCAAATCCAAAATAAGCATCTCAGGCAAGAGATCGTCGAAAATTAGTAACTGTCGATAAGAGCATAACCGAGCAAAAGAAGACCAACCCAAGCGACAAAGACAAGCATGACCAAGCAATAGAACTTGAGCCATAGACAAGCTTTATCAAGCAACAGACCCCAAGTAGAAAAGTATTTCCCGAGCATATTCTAAACAAAAACAAACATCTTTTTGGTTGAGCAGGATTTCCAATGACCCAAGATGCTTCTGCATCATCTTTATACCATTTAAACATCTTGAATGCTTCTAATTTCTCTTTTAAGAACATAACTGTTATCATTCTAGAATAATCATCTATAAATAGAATGAAGTATCTATATCCATATTAGCTCTTATTTCTCATGGGTCCACATAAGTCAGTATGGACTAGCTCTAGAATAACATTAGATGTGTAGGTTTTGCTCTTGAAACTAGAATTTTTCATTTTACCTTTTTGACAATTCTTACAGATGACATGGTTGGGCTTTGACATGCTCGATAAGCCTCTTACTTTCCTTTCATTTCTTATCATAACCATGTTGTCAAAATTCACATGACATAACCTTTTATGCCACAACCACATGTCTTTGTTTTTAGCCATTAAACAAGTGGTGTTAATATCATCAAGACAGAATAGGTTACCTTTTGTCTGTTCACCAGTTCTGATCAACCTTCCTAATTCATTAAAGATCTTTGCCTTTTTGTTCTCAAATGCAACTTGGTGTCCTGTGTTATTCAGCTATGAAACACTCAATAGATTATAGTTAAGTCCTTTTACCCAATATGCATTTTCACATCAGATCAGATTATTCAACATTATTGTTCTTTTACCTTCAACCAGACAAGGTGAGTCATTACCCATTCTTATTGATCCACCATTATAATATTCAAAGGTTTCAAAGTTTTCCTAATCTCTAGTCATGTGGTGAGTATAGGCACTATCAATAATCTAGACCTCAATATATTCATTAGATTTGGTGTCAGTATTGTCAGCTTTGTTCTCAGCTAGGTAACAAGCCTTCTTTCCTTTGTCCTTATAGTCATGGTTGTCTCTTCTGTCAGTTTTTTGGTTGCTTCAGTAATCTTGGTCATCACCTATGTCAAAATTATTTTCATATGATCTATCATTGTTTCTATCTTCTTTTCTTTTGTTAGGACATCTAGCAGTAAAGTGTCCAATCTCTTTACAATTAAAACATACCAATGGTAATTTACCTTGTATATACCTTTGCCTCTCTGCAATATTCTAGCCATTAGTGATTCAATCTCATCAAGTTCTTGGTCATCACTATCACTTTCACTATCATTTCTCATAGTGTGTCTTTGACTTGATTTACTTATTTTTAAAGAAGATTTGAATGCAGACTCAATAGTTGGTAAGACACTATTGTCAAAGTTGTTCATCTCAAATGAAATAAGTCTACCAATCAAACTATCTAGAGTAACATTGTTATTTTCTTTTGCTCTCATTTCTTGTATAACATATACTCTAATAGCATAAACAAGTAGTAAGGTTCTTAGAATTTTACTTACCATAGTTTCTTCTTCAAGTACACCTCCTACTCCTCGGATAACATTAACTACCTCTTTGATTTTGCAACTGTATTGAGTGATGTTTTCTCCTTGTTTCATTCTTAGGTCATCAAACCTTCCTCTTAGGATTTTTGCCTTAGCTCTTAGTAAATTCTTGTCTCCTCCATGTACTAGCTTCAATTTTTCCTATATTTTCTTTGCAATGGTGCATGATTTGACATATTCAAATTCAACATTGGAGAGTGAGGAAGCAAGTTCTATCGTCATAGAATTGTGTTCATGCTTTTCTCTCAATTGATCAACTGTTGGAGGTCCAGTAGGTAAAAAAAAATTTGTATCTATGTATTGAGTGACATCATTTCCAATACCTAATAGGTGGAGTCTTGTCATGATTTTCCATGATGAAAAGTTGTCTTTGTTCAACTTAGGCACATCCCTTTTACTCATATTGTGATATTTATCTTGAGTCTTTAAACTCCATTTCTAAGCACACAAGCTATGATACCAATTGTTAGAATAAATGAGAGGGCGGGGAAGGGGGAGGGGGGGGGTTGAATTAGTGGACTCAAAAGTTAATCCAATAAATCAACCCAAAACTGTATACCACAAATATCAAATCTCTAGTTATCTTCAGTCCTACAAGATGTATGCCTTGTGTGAATGTAACATGTATATATTGCTCGATGTTTATACTTTTTATCCTTTCCTTAAGCTTTACCGAATAACAGTCTATCTTTTCTTAACCTTTACCGAAATATAGTAAATAACTTAGTGTTTACCGATCAATCCTATTTTAGTAATGTGTAAAGAAAAACATCAAAGCAATGAACCATATACACATTTGACACATGGATTTTTAACGTGGAAACCCTGTTAGGGGAAAAACCACTTGGGACCGGTAACCCAAAATTTTCACTCTTTTAAAGTGAGCTCAGTGAAGAGCCAACCCTGTTAAAGGTTACAAACACACTATTAAGTGCAACCTTGTTAGAGGATTTATCAGTTGACCTAGCATTCACTATACTATCAACATGAAAACCTTTTGATACTCCTTGGGATGTATCTCAATATATAAAGGATGGTTAAATCCTACTCTGTTAAGATATTTTATGAATCAATGGTTAAACTGAAACAATATATGATCTATTTATAAATACAAATTAATCTTGTAGATGCTCAAATCTATTGTAAGCTCATAATACCTCTTCTGATCAATGTTCTCTTCAATTCCTTTGCTCCACTTCTTTCTGCTCAGTGAATGATGTTGCTTCTATGTTGCTCGGTGTCTACATAATTCTTAGGTATGTTCTTTAGCTTGTATGATCAGATCTGTATGAAGACTTATATCTTCACCATAATTCTCTTCAACATTCCTCTTTTGATAATGAATTACTTGTCTCTTTATATAGACATGATTTTGCCATTTCTTGTCCTTCTTTTTTTCTTCGTTGATCACTTCTTGATCCGTAAAGTTTGCCATGCTTGCTTTAGTTTTAATCCATAAAAATATCCTTTTTTTCTAGAATAAAACATGCTTTAAATATCCTTCTTATCTTTATCTTTTAACTGATCAATGTAAACAATGTAATCAAATAGTTAACTCTATATTTAGCTCCTGCCAACTAAGTTATTTTGTCATTTTCCTAACTTTAGTTCTCGTTGGTCAACACTTCAGTTGTGCTCAGTGACTACTGCAAATAGCTTGGGCATCAAGTTCTCTTTTGTTTGGTGAGAAATATAGTATCTCAGTAATGCTTTCTCGGATATCACTTTCTCGGGTAATACTATTTGTCGGGTAACACTGTGAACTTCTATGCTCAAGATTCACTGTCCTTCAGGGTTTACTATCACTCGGTGTACATGATTACCAACGACAAAGAATTTATCTCTTTTATTTCTTGAAGTATATGACATTATGTATATGAAATATCATAACATATTAAGTTGACATCAATGACAATACAATACATTAACTAATTTAATGTCTTGCATATACCTTCTCGATCTTGGTGATCATCAACTTTGTCATCTTCAAACATTCAATCAGTTATAGTTAATCAAAAAACTGATGGGATGATAATGAGATGATGATGCCAATGAAATGGAATCATAATGCTAATGAAATGATGATGGAAATTAAACGATGAATGCTACCTAATGCAAATGATATGGAATACAATAATGATGTTGTGATCCAAACCCTAAATTCCAGCGGGGTGACATGATATGCATTACTAGTGATGAGATAAGATGCCCCTATTTTTATTGTGTCCATGAGTACTCCATAAAATTAGGATTTGTGTGTCTCCATCCAGTTTGGTCAAAAACCCTTTGTTAGAATAGCCCCAGTATTGCAAAAATTTTATGCAAACTATATGAAATCTACATGCAACTTTGTCATTTGGTTGATCATATTATTGTGTTATTTTTCATCATTGATCCTTTGAAATATTAGAAGGAATTACATACATTGATGGTAAGATTAAACCATGATGACCTGAGAACTCCTTACATGAGTTTTAATATTGAAAGCTAATACAAGCATCGATGAAAAATTGAACCAAGATGTCCTGAGTATTTCTTACATAAACACACAAGATTTGATTTTTTTATTATGCAAGCTCATGATGTCCTTGATGATTCTTTGATGTTCATTGAACTTGCATAATAATAAGAATGAACCCACAAGAAGCCAACAAAAAATATCATGCTCTATCATCATTTCTCTAGCTTGATAAATCACGAAGTTACTCAAGAGACATGATAACCAAATAAATAAAATGACAATTGAAAAACCACCATACTAGTGTAATCAAGATCATGATGCATAATTTATCATCATTTTATTATTCAAGTTTTTGGTGTGAAGCTTGATTATCTCGCTCATTACTTTTTTTTATTTTCTAGGGTTGATCCTCAAGATGTTTGATTTTGTTTGGTGTTACAAACAAAGTTTGTGTTGCTTGGGTGTTTGTCATTTTGAAGCTCAATTTATTCTACTAGTGGCAGGATTTTGCCCCCAATGATGCACAACAAATGACTACAATTTCCAAAACCGTGGTAGGACCAAGTTTTTATGTACAAGAAGGATTTTATTATGGCTATGTGCAATGGATGCAGATGCAAGATGTTGATATATGAAAAAGATAATTACCAGGAGTGGTGCATGTTTGCCAGGTTTTCACCACTTGGTTTTTATTGTACTTTTTAGGATATTTGATTTTTTTTCTACCAAGGTGCATGTTTACCAGGTTTTCACCAAGGAACTTTTCTCTTTTTCTTATTTTTTTGTACTTTGGATATTTTTTTTTTATTTTTTGTATTTTTTTTTATTATCAAGGTGTCTGTTTGCCAAGTTTTCAGTATGGTAATGATTTTTTCAGGACCTTTTCTAATTTTTATAGGTTTTTTTAGGATTAATATTTTTTGTTTTTGGAATTTCTTCAGGATATTTTTGTATGTACAATCTATATTTGATGGCCTTAAGCATAAAATATTTTCAAATGGATACTGTTGATGTGATTTGGCAATATATCACCCTTTAGTGTTGACAACTAATATGCACCTGATCCAAACATTGATACAATGATGAAAGGGCCAAGCCAATTTGGTTGAAACTTTCCCTTCTTTTCCTGATGTTGCTGATTTCAGGGATTTTCTCTCAACACTAGATCACCAACCTGAAACTCTCTATGTTTGAATTTGTGATTATACCCTCTAGACCTTCTCTTATGGTACACTCAAAGGTGATCAAAGGCCTCTTTTTGATGCTCTTCTAATAATTATAATTCTTAAAGTGGGAGATCCTATATTCTTCATCATAGCTAAGCCCTATTAAGGATACCCTTAGGGATGGAAATCAAACTTCAATTGGTAAAACAACTTCTAATCCATACACCAAGGCATATGTAGTGGCTCTTGTTGGTTTCTAATGCTTGTACAATATTCCAATAATGTAGGATTAAGTTGAATATGCCAATCTCTACCAGCGTTATTAAATATTTTTAACAAGATCTTCAAAATTCTTTTATTGGTTTCTTATGTTTTCCCATTCCCTTGTGGATAATAGATTGAAGAGAAATGTTGCTTGATATGAAAATTTTCACACAGATCAGTGACATCCTTGTTCTTAAATTATTTTCCATTGTCAGTCACTATAGAAGAGGGGATACCATATGTTCATATTATGTAGTTCAATATGAACATTGATATTTGTTTTCCACTAGCTCTAATCAAAGGTATTGCCTCAACCCACTTTGTGAAATATTTTGTGGTTGCTATGATGAACTTGTGTCTATTTGAAGAGGATGGGTAAATTTGATCAATTAAATCAAACAATGATAAAAAAAGGGATAATGTGTGATGAAAGGTAGAAAGTATCATGCTAGTGCATGAATGAGGTTTCCATGGATCTGACATTTTTTGCACTACTTGGAAAACTAGATAGAATATTTTTCCATAGTTGGCCAATAATATTTGATTCTTAAGAGTTTCTTGGCAAGAGTGAGACCATTCGAGTGTGATACACATATACCTTCATGAAATTCATGTAAGGCATTATCAGATTCTTCTTGTTATAAACATCTTATTAAAGTACCATCAAGACCTCTACAATATAATTCATCAACAACGAGAATATAACGCAAGGCTTGACAGATAAAGTTTTATTTTTTTATTTTTGGATAAATCTTCAGGAAGGGTATTGTATTTAAGGTAAGCATAGATTTATCTATATTGGGAGGAATTGTGACCTTCTATTTGGAAAATAAGGTAGGAATTAGGACAATCATATGAAGGATAGGGTAACTCTTCCACTAGAAACCCATAGCAAATTTTTTGATCCGATATTTATAGAAAAGAAGCTAAAGTTTCCATTGCGTTAACTGCTGTGTTGTCTATTCTGGAAATCTATTCAAATGTAATGCCTACAAAGTACTTCTTGAGGTCATCCACTATTTTCTTATATGGAACCAATTTTTCATCTTTCATTTGATATTCATCATTGATTTGATTGATTACTAGATGTGAGTCATCATATATATGTAATTTGGTGATTTTCCATTCTAGTGTCATTTTCAAACCATTAACCAAGGCTTCATATTCTTCTATGTTATTGGTGCATGGAAACATCAGTTTGTATGCCTTTGGGATAGTATAGCCTTGAGGTGTGATAAACAGTATTCCTGCTCTACATCCTTGTGGATTGAATGAACCATCAAAGTATATAGCCTACATGGATATTTAGTTATTGTGAGTATGGATTCATTAGGAAATTCAATCCTTAGTGGTTTCTCCTCTTGCAAAGGTGATTTAGCTAATTGGTTTCCAATGAATTTTCCTTTGATAACTTTTCGATCCACATACTCAATATCAAACTCGTTCAGTATCATTACCCATTTTTCTAATCTTCCTGTTAGTGTTGCTTTGTTTAGAAGATATTTGAGTGGATCAATCTTAGAAATGAGTTTAACTGAGTGAGAAAGCATGTAGTGTCTTAGTTTTTGTGATGCAAAGATTAAAGCCAAATATGCTCTTTCTATAACTATGGAATTGAGTTTATAAGCTACCAATGTTCTATTGATGTAGTATATGGCTCTTTCCTTTCCTATTTCATCTTGTTGTGCTAATAATGTCCCTAATGATGTCTCAGTTGTTGAGATATATAGTAACAATGGTTTTCCCTTAATAGGAGACATCAAGATAGGATAATTTTCCAAATATTACTTTACTTGGTTGAATGATTTCTCACATGATTCATCTCATTGTAAAGTAACACCTTTGCATAGAAATTTTGTGAATGGTTGTGGTTTATTTGCTAATTGGGATATGAATCTTCCGATTGACTATAATTTTCCTTGGAGAGACCTTAACTAGCTTATGTTCTTTGGTGGTTTCATTTCCATGATTGCTTTAACTTTAGTAGGATCAAGCTCAATCCCCTTTTCCAAAACAATTTATCCTAGGATTTTTCCTGAAGTCACTCCAAAAGCACATTTCTTGGGTTTTAACCATAGCTTCAAATGATACAGTCTCTCAAATTTTTTTATCAAACCCTTCAAATGATCCTTTATGCTAATTGATTTTCCCAAGGTGTCATCCACATAATCTTCCACATTTTTATGCATCGTGTCATGGAATATTTTTTTCATTGCCCTTTGCTAAGTAGCCATGGTTTTCTTAAGCCTAAATGGCATGGCATTCCAACAAAATGTTCCCCATGGAAAAAGTAAAGGTTGTTTTCTCCTGGATTCCTAGTCCTATCTTGATTTGGTTTTATCCTAAAAAACCATCCATGAGTGATAGAATTTCATAGCATACTATCAAATCTAGTATCAATTCAATGTTTGGTAGAGGAAAATTGCCTTTAGGACATAATTTATTGAGATCTCTAAAATATGTGTAGATTCTGATAGAATTTTCAGGTTTCAATCCTGGTACTAGGTTAGAGATCTATTTAGCATAAGCAATAGCTCTGATGAAGCCAACTTTTCTAATTCATCCATTACCAATAGTGAAATATGTGGATGCATTTTTCTTAGCTTTTGTTTGACAAGATTTTCTCTAGGTGTTATTGATAAATGATGTCTAATTAAGTCAGGATTCATTCCTGACATATCAGAATAAGGCCATGCAAAATAATTTTTCGGTCCTTAAACAACTGGGTGAATTCTTGTTTCTCTTCTTATGACAATGAGTATGCAAGATGAATTATCTTGGGCGCTTCTTCTGTTCTAAGATTTATTGGTTGTGTAGGCTCAGTAAGAATTGATGATATTTCTTGAAAGTATTCTGGAAGGATGTCAAGTTTCTCATCCTCGAGTGCCTCAAAGGGGTTTTGATTGTTGGATATGCCCTTTGTTTTTACTTTTTCTTTATCTGATACTTCCACAATATGATTTTCACCATCGAATCTTATATTATTCTTATTTTTCTTTTTGTGATTAAGAAAATTGACATATTCCATTGTCATCCTTGCACTAGGTTCACTGGTGGAATTCATTATGGTTTCAATAGCATTGAGGTAGCAAGCAATGACATAGTCATTGGGAAAGGTTGGTAGCTCAATGGGTTCAGTTTGGGTGCAATCAATAAGCTCGGGGTGTATCAATGGTAAGGGATCATTAGGACATGTCTCAAATTATTTAAATATTGTGATCACGTTCTCATCAAAGATTTCAACTGAATCGACAAGGTCTATAATTTTTCTTTCCAAAATATCATTTATACCATTAATATTCCAACTATCCTCACTAGAGTTATCATCAATATTATGTGAATCCAACTCGAAAGGTCTATAAATCGAGTTTTATCCCTCTTCGAATCTAGGTGCATATTTATGGATCACATCCATCTTAATATTTTATGTTTTCACCAATTTTTCTTCCCACTCATAGTCATGAGAGTATGATACATTACCTTCTTGAAATTGAAGGAAACTCTCAAAGAGAAGGTGTGTTATCCCTTCTTCCATATCAGAAATGTTTTCTTTTGATTGATGTTCATGTTCTTGTGATGGTTGTGATGTGGTTGGTTCTTCTTGATTTGGAATGTTTTCCTCTAGTGTAGTTTCTTCTTCATTATGTTGACCAAAGATAGGATTGTCACGAAGTAGGAGAATAAATTCTTCTCTATAGCCTATTCCTATCTTGTCTTTTGAATTTCGGGAAATTATATGTATTGGTTCTATGATACCTGCCTTCTTCTTCCCAAGAGGTCCTTGTCCTTCATAACCCATTTGTTGCATGATGCAAAAACCTTTTCCATATTATTGAGTGGAAATTTTGACATGTTTTTCTTCTTTCCGTGATTCATCTTCATTCCTATATAAGCATCTTAGGACATATTTATCTTCAATTTACTCTGATAATGTATCATCCCTCACAAATGTTCCATCATAGATTACTAGTGGCTTAGACCTTGAAGGTGTTGATGATGAAGGTACAGACTTGCGACCTTGCATTTAAGTACTAATTTTCCTCTACTAAATAATGGTTTCTTTAATCATTAGTTAAATCATCCATTTCTTCTAAATCTAATCCTCTAATTATTTAATCATCTCTTCAAAAATTAATTAAATAATTAATAAATCTTAATTAATATACCTTAATTAATTAATATTTAATAGCTAATTAAGTTCAATTTCCTAAAAGTTTAAATTTAATTATTTAAACTTATTAATTAATGGTTTCTTTAATCATTAGTTAATCATCTATTTCTTCTAAATCGAATCATTTAATCATTTCTTCAAAATTAATTAAATAATTAATCTTGTTTAATTAATAAACCTTAATTAATTAATATTTATTAGTTAATTAAGTTCAATTTCCTAAAAGTTTTAATTTAATTATTTAAACTTATTAATTAATAGTTTCTTTAATCATTAGTTAATCATCTATTTCTTCTTAAATAATTAATTTTATTTAATTAATAAACCTTAATTAAATAATCTTTACTAGTTAATTAAGTTCAATTTCCTAAAAGTTTAAATTTAATTATTTAAACTTATTAATTAATAGTTTCTTTAATCATTAGTTAATCATCTACTTCTTATAAATCTAATCCTTTAATAATTTAATCATTTCTCCAAAATTAATTAAATAATTAATTTTATTTAATTAATAAACTTTAATTAATTAATCTTTACTAGTTAATTAAATTCAATTTCCTAAAGTTTAAATTTAAATATTTGAACTTATTAATTATTCTTCTAATTAAATTAATTTTATGAAATTAATTTAATTTCACTCTTAATTCTATTTTAAATCAAAATAGAATTCAAATATCTCATTTATGAGTATTTTAATTTTTAAAATCAAATAAATCTTCTCTCTAGTTCAAAAAAGGGAACTCATGTGCTATCTCTGTGATTGCATAAATTGCTCCATCTTCTCTCGAGTTCAAAAATGGAACTCATGTGCTATCTTTGTGAATGCATAAATTTCTCCATCTTCTCTCCAGTTGAAAAAGGGAACTCATGTGCTATCTCTGTGATTGCATAAATTGCTCCACCTTCTCTCTAGTTCGAAAAAGGGAACTCATAATCAACTCTACAATTGACTCAACCATTTCCTCTTATCTTCAGTTAAGAGGGGAATTTTATTGATTCTTTCTTTAGTTCTTATTTATCTCAACCGTCCATTTCAAAGTATCTTTGATCAATCTCATCCGTCCAAATCATTTCCATATTTTATATAATCAACTCTTCTCAACCATTTGAGAGGATCCAGGATCTCCAACTTTGAGCACAATTGCTATGCAAGATTTTGTATGAAGCATCAAACAAAATCATTATCATTTGGATCTCATTTTCTCAACACTCCCTAGTGATAGATGTTGTCAATGCCAATACTGAGCACCATCCATACAACATTTCAGAAGGAGTGGAGAGAAGCAATAGAAGCTTCAAGCATTGGGGTTTGAATTTATTTGTTTTCCTTTCTAACATTTGTTATTTTATTGTTCATAGGCTCATTGTTAGTAGTTTATTGTTTTCTTTCATTGCAAATCAGTGCTACTAACCCTCTTGTGTTAGTGTGCATACATAGGCCTATACAATCTGGTGAACCTGACGTGAAATGTGGTCATATCTTTTAAACCACCTAAAAAAAATTTATGAAATGTTTTTCGTAGGTTTACGCTGATCTAACAAGGCCATGATCCAAAATTTAGAGTATTCTGAGTTTTTTTATATTTTTTTTATGATATTTCATAAAAAATCATCTCTGGGCATAAATTAGAGTTTCTTTTACATTTTTAGAAAACTCTTGAAATTATACAGGGGGTTTATTCTCTGTGATTTTAATTTTTGTGAAAATAATTTGTAAAAATAATAGATCTTTTAAATTGGTCTGTTATGATAAAATCGGTCCCTAGGGCACAAATTAAAGAATTATGACATAAACTTTTGTTTGCAGGTATTGGTGGACATAAGAAAGCTACAATCCAAAATTTAGATTTTTTTTAATTTTTTTTTAATATTTCATAAAAAAAAATTTTGGACACAAATCAACATTTCTTTTCAAAAAAGTTACATTTTTGGAAAGGTCTTGAAATTGTAGAGTGGGTTTATTCTCTGTTATTTTAATTTTTCTGAAAAATATTTTCAAAAAAAGAAATATCTTTGAATTTATTTTTGTGTGTAGGTCCAAGTGATAATGGTTTTATAAAAAAACATTGTTTCAAAAATAAAAATGAAATTTACTTCTCGTATTTCTAAAATATCATCCTCTATTATAAAAAGACACATTTTTATTGTTGGAAATATACACTTGACATAATGAAAAAATGTAGTGGGCCACCAAAGCACCAAAAATTTAAAATTCAGAAGCCAGTTGAGCAACAAAAAAGAGAGCGAGAGATTAAATTGAACAAAGAACATGCACACATATTAAGAATTGAGGCACTTGAGAAAAAGATCAGTTATGAAGGTCTTATAAACACATATCTAGACAAGGTAAGAGAATTAGTTGAGAAATTCAATTATCATTATATCAATACTAGCATGCTTGTGGATTGTCAGTTCTAAATTGCTAAGATTTTCCGGCACTAACAATTTCTTGATTTTTTGATACTTACAATTTCTTGATATCTTGTAGCATGGAAGCAACTTAATTTTTTCTAAATCTAAAATCAATTCATTTGTCTTTTGGTTCTTAAAAAGAAAAGTGTATGCTCAAACATCACAATCTCATCTTTTAAATTGGTGCATAAAATTTACGTGTGGTTAACAACTGAACAAGGCAAAGAAATTTTTAAAATTGGTGCACTTAAAATTGAATAAGCAAATATCATTTGGTTTGAGCTTAAAATTGAACTTGCATGCTTGTATGGATGGTAGCTTAGTTCATATTTGATCTTTCAGTGCTTAATGCAATTAACCGTGTGTTTTGAGTCTTTGGTACGCTCACACAATCTGTTAGAATAAAAACCTTTTTAATTTTTTTAGAGAGGCCTATCTGGGGAAAATGCTTCTTCCTCATAGGATGAACTCAAATCGGTAACCTTGTTGGTGCTCAAATCAACAGATTGGATTTCCTATGGACTTGTCAATCCAATACTGGGAAGCCCATGTGATTTGGCCAACTAACAAAATTCAACCAAGGCAAGGTTGAACCCTCTGCAATTCTAGCTCTGCGGAACCAAGGCTGGTAGGCCTATACCTTAAACTTATCCTTCAAGTCTTAAGGAATTTTATAGAAAATAGAATACACCTCAAAACCTCTCTCACAAGTATGGCAAGGCACTTGAAATAAATCTAAATGAAAGCAATATATCATAAACTATAAACTGAAATACCTTGAGTAATTGAAAGAATGTTTAGTAAATATGTATGTAAATTGAAATGAACAGATAGATAAGATATCACAAAACTATAACAATGAACTGAATAACTATAATCTAAATAACGATTAGACCAGTGCCTTATTCTATCACGGGCAATAGAGTCAAGATCACTCCAATCTTATGTTCAACCTCATAGAAAGTTTTACAAGAAAACTTATCACTTCAAAGGTGTTATGAAATGAACATGCAACCTTGAAACAAGTTCACAGACATTTCAAAAGGATATTACTTCTCAAATGGCAGACCAATTGATTGAGGCCTCAATCAACATAATTTAACCATACAAAATGAGAAAAACCAATTGATAATAAAGACTATGAACCAGATTAGGAAGTATGTACATCAAACTATGACTTTGAATAAGTTCTATTGATTTATCTGAGGGACTAATTGTAAAATGATAATGAAACTATTACACATGTGAAAGAAAAAGGACTTATCTTTATTGATTTTGAAAAAATTGTACATCCAGGTCCATGTTACACTTGTTGATTAAAAACTATCCAAATATGTGAAATTGTACTATATTGTATTGTCACCTCTTTACATTTTTCATTATGTATATATATCTCTATATGTGTGTGTGTGTGTGTGTGTGTGTGTAACTTTCACACCTCTTTAGGGTGAAAAGACACAACCCTTATTACAAATTATTTTAAAAAAATAACAAAATAACTAAAAAATAACTACCTAACTTTCAGATTTGGCTTTGGCCAAAAATCCAAAACACCTTGTGAAAAGATAATATTTCTACTAGAGATAGGAAATTTGATTTCCTAAACTGGGTCATTTTTAAATTTTTAAAATTTGACCATCTTTAGCCTCTAGCAGAATAATTTTTGCACCAGGTCAAAATTCTAGCATTTTCTGAAGGCTTCAATTAGTTAATTCTATTTATTTGTGTCATTAAGCTTCCTTCCTTTGATTTTTTAGTATGGAGAAACTTGGTTCTTGATAATGGATTAGGAATTCTAAATGATCAAAATTTAGGGTACCACCAATGGCTCTTTTTGGGGACGTATGCTCTCTATGAGCATAGAGAGATTCCAACTATCTCTGGAGAAGTAGACCAAGTATTCACACTTAATCTGATGCAAAGTGAAATTGGGTGGCCCCAGGCCCCCCCAAAAAATGAACACTGCTTCTTTCCTCTATTGAACACATAATTTTGATCATGTAATACTTTGGATCTCCCGAATACGATTCCACCATTCTCATGGACAACATTCATTACTTTATTAACATGCCTTGACTTTTGTTTACCTTTAGAAAAGTCAACAGGTGCACTATAGTCCTTGATAAATAGAAGATCCCCATGTATTTGATCAACCCTACAAGTAACTAGATTAAGCTCTTCTGTTTGGATGCCTTTACATACACAATCTTCCCTATTCTCAAGATGTTGTTTATTTTCACAAAATGGATTTGGAGATAACTCACATTTAGGAACTTCCTTCTTATCAAGAATTTGATCAGATAGGATACTTTGATAATTTTTAGAACTAATCTTCAACACATTCTCCTCATTATGTTTGTTTGATTCCATCTCATCTTCACATGTTTGATACAACTTCTTCTCATAGGATGAAATAATGCATGTCTCACTTTCTGAATACACTTCCCCATACATATTTTGAGTTTCATCATCTTCAAAATCATCACTAGGCCCACTGGCTTTATCATGATGTTGATGGACTTGATTGCACAAAAAATATTCTTCAAATAATATATTCAAGGATATAGATAAATAGGGCATATCTCCATGAGAGATTTCATCTGAAACTTCTTCGTGTTCATATGTTGTATGTTGTTCTATTTTATCTCCATTATTTGATTCCTGAAATTTATCATCTTCTTCATCTAGTACCCCTTGAGTATGTACTAATCCATCAACTGGCTTATCATGGTACATTGAGAAAAAAAAATTTGACCACTCTTCTCAACATGTTTTTGATATTCCATGTCTAGTAAATATGAGATTTCTTCTATACTGAGAAGATCTTCTTCCTCGTCATCATGGTCATTGATACCTGTTTCCATGCAAATATCACTACGCACATATTCTTCATCAATCTGATCCAAATTATCTTTCTCCATGTCATCATTCTTTTCTTCCCTCAATACTTCACATATTTTCTCAAGAAAAACTATTAGCTGAGAATCATGGTAGATTCCTAAATCACAAAGTTTATCCATTAATTCCCTTTCCAAAGGCCTGATTTCTGAAGGTATTTTCCGATAGATCTTTATGAATCTCATGAAAAAAATGTACTGTAGGTTCACCTTTATATCTTTCCAAATTGAAGAATATATCCAAAGGGGACATGTAATATTCTTCCTCCAAGGTATAATTTGGCTCTCCTTCCTGTTCATAGCACATGTTTTATTCATAACACATGTTTTCTTCTTCACCACTGGCATCATGAAATGTATCAAGAAACCACTGCTCAAACTATCTCCATGATGAGATGGACTGTGTAGGTAATGATTCATTTTCTTCTTGTGCATTATTTTTTAATGACCATGCAAACATATTAATGGCATCATCTTCTGTATGCACCTCATAATTATCAAGGAATAAATGAAAAGCATCCAAATGATCAAGAGTTGATTCATCATAATCTCCATAAAATTTAGGAACCCTCTGTGAAAGTTGTGAAAACAATTCATTAGAACTGCATTGAAAATTTCTAAGATCCAAAGGCCTGGTATCAACGGGAATTAAAAACCTTTTGAACAAAATTTTAAACATTATGTAATAGATCTTCTATTACTATTTAAAGGACAATTACTCATCCCTTCCAAGATATCTCCCTCAGTGGAGAAATTAAAAATTTATGACATACAAGATCACCACCTTTTTATCTCCTTTTGAGTCTTTTCCCTCAGTAGAGTCACTGACTAAAATAATTTATTAAATAGAGTCACCACCTTATCAGAAGGAAAATACTTACTATCTTCTGAGTTCTTTTCTCCCAGTAGAGTCTTAAATATATCACCAGAGCTTCTAGGTAAAATACAAAAATATTCTTTTGAACAAATCCCCAGTAGAGTCTCTAATCTATTGGTGCTCAAATCAACCGATTGGATTTCCTATGGACTTGTGAATCCAATGCTGGGAAGACCAAGTGATTTTTCCAACTAACAAGATTCAACCAAGGCAAGGTTGAACCCTCTGCAATTCTAGCTTTGCAGAACCAAGGCTGGTAGGCTTATACCTTAAAATTATCCTTAAAGTCTTAAGGATTTTTATAACAGATATAATACACCTCAAACCCTCTCTCTCAAGTATGGCAAGGCACTTGAAAGAAATCTAAGTGAAAGAAATAGATCATAAACTATAAACTGAAATACCTTGAGTAATTGAAAGAATGTTTAGTAAATATGTATGTAAATTGAAATGAATAGATAGATAAGATATCACAAAACTATAACAATGAACTGAATAACTATAATCTAAATAATGATTAGACCAGTGCCTTATTCTATCACGGGCAATAGAGTCAAGATCATTCCAATCTTATGTTCAACCTCAGAGATAGTTTTACAAGAAAACCTATCACTTCAAAGGTGTTATGAAATGAGCATGCAACCTTGAAACAAGTTCAAATATATTTCAAAAGGATATTACTTCTCAAATGATAGACCAATTGATTGAGGCCTCAATCAATAGAATTTAACCATGCAAAATGAGAAAAACCAATTGATAATAAAGACTATGAACCAGATTAGGAAGTATGTACATCAAACTGTCACTTTGAAGAAGTTATATTGATTTATTTGAGGGACTAATTGTAAAATGATAATAAAACTATTACACATGTGAAAGAAAAAGGACTTATCTTTATTGATTTTGAAGAAATAGTACATCCAGGTCCATGTTACACTTGTTAATTAAAAACTATCCAAATATGTGAAATTGTATTATATTGTATTGTCACCTCTTTACATTTTTCATTATGTATATATATGTGTTTGAGTAGCTTTCACACCTCTTTAGGGTGAAAAGACACAACCCTTATTACAAATTATTAAAAAAAAAAAACAAATTAACTAAAAAATAACTACCTAACTTTCAGATTTGGCTTTGGCCGAAAATCCAAAACACCTCGTGAAAAGATAATATTTCTATTGGAGATAGGAAATTGGTTTTCCTAAACTGGGTCATTTTTAGATTGTTAAAATTCAACCATCTTCAGCCTCTGGCGGCATCATTGTTGCAACAGGTCAAAATTCTAGCATTTTCTGAAGGCTTCGATTAGTTAGTTCTATTTATTTGTGTCATTAAGCTTCCTTCCTTTGATTTTTTTTAGTATGGAGAAACTTGGTTCTTGATAATGGATTGGAACTTCTAAATTCTCAAAATTTAGGGTACCACCAAACCTTCTGATCGTTATATAAACAAGACGTGGGCCAAAGCCCTTAATGTCTTATATCTATCTAAGCTCGGGCGAGGGGTGTTGATAATATTCTAGATCAAGTGAAGTATCCCTAAGTAGCCAGTATGGCTAACTAGAATTTTAAGTGAGTCACACATGTACAAACTATTTGGATAGACACCATGAACTTTACTACAAACCAGTTAATTAGAGACCCACCTAACTCACCTCTAAATCAAGTTTCTTATTATAGTGCAAGGGGTTGCAAAATTTCCCCCCAAGATTCCTAACAAATGTGTTCTAGGGTATTGTGTTGATGAAAGAGATCTTCATTAGCATGACAACACTACATAGGAAAGGTAAAATAAAAGCACCTACATCATGGATCTTTATGTCCTAGTAGCGTGACAATTTTTCTGTGAGATGACAAACATCAAAAGCATTGGGCCTATAACATTACATCTTGAAGCCAATTGATCATAGATCAATCTCACTGTTTCTATTTTGACCGTGTGAAAGCTTGTTTTTCTGTCTGACTAATCTTGGATCTACAAAGATTATGTCTACTATGTTTTCTTGTGTGATCAATTTTAACACAAAACCAACATCTTACAAAATCAAACAAGTATAACATGTTGAGTGTCTAGGGTATCAATAGAAGTTTGTTTGAGAAAATGTATTACCTCACTGTCCCAGAATTATTTTATCAGAAAACTTCAAAACTGCAATCAAATTTTGAAGATTGTCATATGTTGCCACAATTGAAGGAAATTATCTACAATTATGGAATATTGCCACAATTTGCATGTTTATTACCGCAATTGAATCTTTTATTTCTGCAATTGCCATATGGTTTCCATAATTGACCCTACATTCTGACACAATCAACAAAATTTTGCCATAATTAATCAAAAGACCTGTGCACTTATTCTATCAAAATAGTCTAGGTTCCTCTGTCATAACACTACATTTTATCATTCCAAAACCTTGGAAAAGTCTCATGTGTCATGTGAAAGGTCAGCATGTACATTTTGGGAAATAACAAATAATTAGTGAAATCTCAAACATCTAGGATTACTTCTCTTTTTTGGTTCAATTGTTGTTTAGCATTGATAATTCAATGGTTCAGATTAGATAATCTATATCTCATTATCTTAGTTTCATCACCCTTTTATAATGACTCTGTCTCATCTAAGACAAGATTCAAATCATATCTTATCATCACCAATCTTTGAGATCAAGAGAAGTTGATTTTTGTTCTTACAATTACCCTTGTTAAACAGAAGCTCAAACTCTCTTCGAGAGGTTGTCCCTATTGTTTATTTTACATCACTCATTTTAGTTAAATACTAAAAAACACCATGTTATTTATACCTTAAGGAGGACCTTATACTAGGTCAAAGTCTAGATACCAACAAGATGAATCATACGTTAACCTGTTCCCCTCATGGAAAGAACAACCAGAGATTGACCCATTAAAACACACTGATCCCTCTTTATACAATGAAAATGTGCCTACACTTCCACATGGTTCCCAAAGGCCAACTATTTTTAAAGATATCCCAGATGAAGAGATAGAAGACAAAGAACAAGATTCTTAATCTGCACAAGTGGTAGATGTTGTGGTAGAAATAAATCTTGAGAGATTCCTAGAAATATTAATCAAAAAATGAGTCAAACTTCCCACTGAATTCAATGTATCCACAATATGGCCTAAAAACCCGCTGGCAAGACAAAATACAACTGAAATCTCTCAAATGAATCCTATGGTGTCTCAAACCTTGTTTGTGCCATTATGAACATCTACAACATTAACACAAACTAGATCGTCCACTCAAGCTGGTTCATCTTCCACTCAAAACATTATGGGTTCCCAAATGAGTGCATCCATGGTCTAGTTCATCTTAGGAATATGCCTCATTAACTCTCACATCAAGTTCTCAATTTATTTCATCAGCACCTCAGACAAGTTATAACCCATTCATCACTACCCAAACATTGCAATCTATCCCTATTGGCCTTGGATCTAATTCTTCACAACAACTCAGATTAATCTCTATAGGTCCAATGTTCAGTCAATGTCCTCCAAGGGCTACCTTTATTCCAACAAAGGTCTCAAAAACAACACTCACAACAACCTTGGACCCATCATTTACCCCAGTATCAACAAAACAATACATTTGGGAATCAATACCAAATCCCAAGAAGGTTGTACATCCAAACACAAGGGACTCAAAGGAAAAGTATTATACCAACTATGAGACAAAGATCCAATGCTAGAAATGTTCCTCAATCCCAAATGGACATTCTGATACAACAAGTGCAAAACCTGCAAAATCAAATGATGGATATTCAAAATCAAGGACAAACTAAGTCCTATACTGCTGAGGACTTGTACCCATACCCTTTTGATCATTCTTTACACATGTCTTTGTTTCCAGCTTATTTTGCAGTACCTAATTTTGACAAGTATAGAGGCAATACCAATCCTATGGAACACATCATGGAATTCTTTGCTAGTTGCTGTGAAGTCGCACACAATGAAACATAGTTAATGTGGCTATTTCCACAAAGTTTAGTTGGACCCGCAATGGAATGGCTCTCTCACTTACCACATGGTATTCACTCTTGGGGTGAATTGTCTCAAAAATTGATCACTCACTTCCATCACAACATAGAATGCAAGGTCATCATTAAGGACCTTTGTGATGTCAAGAAAAAAGAAGGCGAATCTTTTGTTAAATTTTTAAAAAGATGGAGAAATACAGCCAGCAGAATCACATATGATGTTCTTGAGAAATATATAATAGTCATATTCATCAATAATATGATCCCCAACATGTCTTTTACTATAGAACTCAAAAACACTCCCAATTTCAAACAAAAGATAGAACGAGGCATTCGATGCGAGCAAAATTTGGTCAAAAGAGGAATTTTTACGGATCCCACTCAAACAAACACCACTAAAAATTCATCTGATAAATCTAAGTGGTTGAACAAAAATAAAAATGTCACCAAAGATGGTTTCAATGAAGTCAAGACAATCAATTATGCTCATCAAAATATTTCCTAACAAGGGGCACCCATGCCAAATCAAACACCTGCAATGAAACCCTGCAGGAAAATACTCAAGTTTAAATACCAACTGCTCAAGTGATAGTTGTATCCCAGAATCAACCCAACATTCAATGCCAACAATGATTTCCTTTTCTATAATGTGAGTACACCCCACTAGGAGAATCAATCGAATCAACACTAAAAAAGTTGATACAAGCCAATACGATCAGTTTACCAGAAATCAGGGAATTCAAACATGGTGTTGTAAAACCTAAGTGGTAGAACAATAATATTTTCATAACCATAATAAAGGGAAAGCCTCCACACCTAGTAGTCAATCCAATAAATTAAATTATACCTATTCTACCTCTGATAGTATGATAAATTGCATAAATCCTACAAAAATCCAAGTTGCTACCATCACTATCAGAGATAATAATGCCAAATGCGTTGCTACAACTCATCATTCCAAAGTTGTTCTACACAGAATGCCTTCTACTTCTGCTACACCACCAAATCCCCCACCAACTTCTAATCCACAACCTAGTTTGGTGGATCAACTCAAGCACACACCCACCCAGATCTCCATTTTAGAACTATTGCGCCTATCCCCAGAGCATAAGAAAGTTTGAACCAAGCTCTTCAAAACATAGTTGTCCCATGAGATATATCTCCAAAAAATTTCTAAGCCACGGTCAATTATATTTATACTAAAAAGAATTCCATGTTTATAGACCATGATGTAACACCACACAAACCTCTGCACAATGATCCCCTACATTTTCTTGTCCAAGTGCATAAGCATATGATCCGATGAGTCCTCATTGATGGCGGGGATGGATTAAACATCTCTACTATAAATGTAAAAAAAACCTTCGGTTACTCAAAATATAGTATTGATGTCACCTAAAGAATCAATATCAGAGCATATGAAAATGAACACATGTCATCTAAATGTATCCTTATTTTACCAATCAAGATAGGGCTAGCAATAAAGATCATTCCATTCCAAATCCTAGACCTTAAACTAGGATATAACATGTTGCTCGAAAGACCATAGATACAAGAAATGCAAGTTGTCCCTTAGACATATCATCAATGCATAAAATTTCTTTACCAAGGAACATAGATCATCATAGAGGGAGATCCCAACCCATTTCAATATTGCAACACTATAAGAGGTAGTGCAGACAATCAGGTACCATTGAATTAGGAAGCAAATAGTCTTTCTTCTTTTGATTACATTCCAAAGGATATACCAAGAAAGGTAGAAAAAATATCAATCCAAGGTAAAGCGTGTGGTGAATACTGCTATGAGGAAACCTTCACCATCACCAACATGCCTCTATCTCCTAGATCATATGGAAGGCCTAGTTCAGTGGAAACAATTGAAGCTGTAGAACTAGTAATATTCAGATGTTCACCTACTACATTTGTTAAATGGGGAGACATAAGTGAAGAAAACCCCTTTGATCCATAAATTATGCCTGGTTATATCAAGATCCTTAAGAGACACCAACAATACAAATACCCTTGATACAATATGGACCTGGATATACTATGCTGCAATAATATGAATATGATGATAAAATTTATCTGGGGGAAAGACAACAGGGATTGATCAAATTGTCTTCACCACCAACTCAAAGGAACAAAAGAAAACTAGGATATTGTCAGGCCAGAACCAGTACAATTATCTAAAATATTTTAGTACACCGACAAGAAATTTCTAAATCAATCTGGGGGAAAAATCAAGGACATAACCGAATTCACAATATACTCTAGCAACTATTTCTACCATAAGTGGAAACCAAAAATTCCCAAATAACCCTTAATCAGGAAATCTTGGACAATGTGGAAAGTGAAATACCTGACAAGCATTCTATAAGCGTGACTGATTCTCACAAGTATGAGTGGGTATCCCTCCATGAATCTGAATCACCTATTCCTAGACATTCCCCTTGATCTACTAGTACCATAAACCTCATTGACATGTTTGACCAAATGAACCTAGAAGATCAACCCTATATTGATAAGCATGTCGATGTCCATTCCTTAGATGGTGCATCTACTTCCCATTCTATATTTTTCAAAACTATCACTGCAGTTCCATCCACCCAAACCGAGTCTTCCTCCCACAGTGACCTTTGTTTAATCTACCTTGAGTTAATAGATTGGGACAAAAAAGGACATCTTGACATAGAAATTTTTGAAAATGATCAAGCCATTGTAGACTTCATGGGGCTTCGTGAAGGAGTACTATCAAGAGATCACAAGGAATGATTCTCCTTTTAGCATACTTTGGGGAGGAAGCTCCTCATTACAGTCGCAAAAGTAAAAACAAAAATAAAAAAGATAAGTCACTAAGTGGAAACTAAAAGGCTCATTCTGACCATGAAAAGGTAAATATAAAGGACTCATCTTCTGGTGAAAACCTCCTAGAGGTGCCAAAGGATGGAAATTTGGATCTCCTCCCCTTAAAAGAAGAATAATCACCATTTCTAGCAGAGTAAATAGAGGTAGTGAATCTAGGGGATGAAAAGAACCCTAAGAACATATATATGAATAAATCCCTTTCACCCAAGGAAAGAGAACAATTTATTGGTTTTTTCAAAGAATGATAGATCAACTTTGCTTGGTCTTATGTTAACATGCCATGTTAGAATCCAGAGCTCGTACTACATCACCTACCACTTTTTCCAAACACAAAGCCAATAAAATAGAGGTTAAGAAATATGCATCCCCACATTGCTCTACTTGTCAAAGTTGAACTGAAGAAACTTTTAGATGCAAGTTTCATAAGACCCATCCCATATGTAGACTGGATATCAAATCTAGTACCAGTTACAAAACATTGTGGTCAGATTTGAATATGCACAAACTTTAGGGACTTGAAAAAAGCATGTCCAAAAGATGATTTCCCATCATTAAACATCGATATCATAGATTGGACAACATGAAATCAAATATTGTCACTTATGGATGGATTCTAAGGTTATAACCAAATACAAATTGCACCAAAAGATCAACATAAGACAACATTTACTTGTGCATGGGGTACTTATTGCTGGAAAGTGATGCAATTTGGCCTCAAGAATGCAGGTGTCACCTATCAATGCTCCATAACAAAAATATTTCATGATATGATTCATAAAATAATGGAATATTATGTCGATGACATACTGGGTAAGTCAACAATCAAGGAAACTCATCTACAAAATTTGGGTCAGATATTCGATAGAATGCATGAATACAAGGTACGACTCAACCCAAAGAAATGCGCATTCAGAGTTATCATTGGAAAACTCCTTGGTTTCATTGTATCAGAAAGAGGAATTGAACTAGATCTAGAAAAGGTTAAGGCCATCCTTGACATGCCACAACCTATAAATCTGAGACAACTACGGGGTGTACAAGGAAGATTACAATCTATGAGGAGATTCATCACCCAACTCATAGATAAGTGTCATTTGTTCCAAAACTTACTACATAAAGATGTAATCTTTGTATGACCAGAACAATGCCAAATTTTTTTTCAAACTTTCAAATATTATCTACTGAAATCCCGTGTATTGGTGCCACCAATTCCAAGAAAACCACTTCTGTTATATATATCAAAAAAAAATCAACACTATTTGTTCTTTTGGCACAACATGATGATTGGGGAAAGGAAAGGGCCATCTACTACATCCGTAAAACATTGGTGGGCTATGAACTCAATTATTCAACAATAGAAAAGGCATGTCTTACAGTTTCCATTGCTTCAAAAAAGTTAAGACATTATATGCTAAGTCATCAAATGAAGCTCATTGTACATATAGATCTATTAAAATACTTGTTTAGTAAATCAACATTAACTAGATGAATTGCTAAATGGGTCATGGTCTTAAGCAAGTTTGATATTGAATACATGGATTAGAAGGATATCAAAGGGAATGTTATTGCTGATCAACTGGAAGAAGCACCAATTCCAGATCATCAACCTATAATTTCCAGTTTTCCATATGAATCAATCCTTACAGTACAACCGACAATAGAAGTATGACAGTTATTCTTTGATGGATCATATACGAACCATGGCATAGGAACAAGAATAGTACTCATCACTCTGCAAAATGATGCAATTCCTAAATCTTTTTGACTCAAATTTCCATGTACAAATAAAATAGCTAAGTATGAAGCTCTGATCATCATATTAATAATGGCTATACAATATAGAATAAAGAACCTAAGACTTTATGGTGATTCCCAGTTGGTTATCAGTCAAGTCAAAAATGATTATATGACCAGAGATGAAAAAATTGTCCCATACAGACACCTGATGGACAAAATGTGTGCTTCTTTCAATTACATTATATTTGAACAAATTCTAAGGGTTTAGAACAAAGTAGAAGATGCAATGTCAACTATAGCATTTTTGATCGACATACCAGGTAATGAAACTAGATTCCAATTTTTGGTAGAGCAATTGATGATACCAACCTATAAGGCTCGAATAACATAATCAATATGTGCTCTTTTTGGTCTTGAGTCTCCCTGGTATAATGACTTGTATACTTACCTACAAGACAAAACCCTACCAACCGACCTATCTAGAAACCAAACAAAGTAACTATTGGACGATGTCAGAATTAGCTACTACTGATGCTATTGGCATTCATGTTTTTTCATTGATGTCAACATATATTTCTATAGAGGAAGAACAAACTGGTTATGATGACTGACATAAGTGTATGGATACTGTATGGATGAATCAAAACAAGAAAAGATGGGGATATGTAGAAGGATGTATGTTGATCTTATTTATAAGGTTGCTTGGCTTAATATTGCATATTGGATGAGTTACATATGTTTTGGTGAAGACTGGCTACTGGACTGTGACAGTGATGATTGACAGAATGAGTCTCTGTATTTTGAGTATAGATTATAGGAGATGATGATTCAGGTTATGTGAGCTTAAGGGTTAATAGAAGACATGTTCAGGAATGTTTTTTATGGGTCAAAAGTCATATGAGTGTTGATGACATCATCTATGGCATGTTTTCTGGAGGAGACCTATTTTGGGGCCGACTTCAGAGATTTAGTGTGTATTGTGGATTACGAGTGTGGATTACAGATATTGGATTATATCTAATATATTTTAATTGATGTATACTTGTTATATGTACCATGTGTATCTAAGAAAGGGGTTGAATAATTATTTGTATATTGGGAAAGCTTAATTGGCCGACCTAATCAATTATTGTAATAGGGTATATATGAGAGATCTTTTCTTTTGAAAAAATGTGTGTATATGTGTATGAAGAAAATGTGATTGATAGGGAAAAAGAAGTGTGGAAGGTGTGAGCTTGATTATCTGTTGGATGTAGAGCAGAGGATATGATTATTGTACTTCATTGGAACTGACCAAGAAAAGATAGTTTCTATTAGACAAATCACTAGATTGTATATTTTTTATATACACTTGTTTTCCAAATTGTAAGTCCTTGAAGGTGGCATTAACCTTCTTTAGGAAGTGTGCCTAGGTAGTGAGTAGTGAGCCCACCATTGTTCTTGAATCCTAACAGGGTTTGTCCTTTAACAAGGACTATGTACTGTAGTGTTGTAATAAGCTCCTAACATGGCTAAATATTTTAACAAGGATACTATACTCTCAATACATTATTTGTGAGTGCTAATTCCCACTGGGGTTTTACCTTTAATAGGGTTTCCTCAACAACAAATGATTGTGTTATTGTGTTGGCATTTACTGTGTTATCATTTGGGTGAAAGTTTTGTTATAAAGTTTTAATGTTTAATAATCTGGCTCACAGCTAATTCACCCCCCTCTCAATTGTGTTAGTGGACTATTATTCCTAATAGTACCTTATCCAACAAGCCTCTAGGTACACCCTTCTCACTAATAATTTGTATATAAAAAGTCTAGATGGAATGCTTTTAAGATGTCTCACTCCCATAGAATCCCAGAGAGCCTTATACCAGGTAAATGAAGGAGTTTGTGGGGACCACGCAGGTGGTAACAGTTTAGCAAAGAAAATCATCACGATGGGATACTATTGGCTGAATGTAGAGATAAATTCTCATAAGTATGTACAAAGATGCCAAAAATTTTAGATACATGAAGATCTTATTCATGCACCAGCTCAAGACCTCCACCACATTAATTCACCATGGCCTTTTTTGAAATGGGGATTTGACCTAGTGGGAAAAATTACACCCACTTCCTCTAATGGTAATTAATACATAATTGAAACAACAAAATACTTTACCAAATGGATGAAAGCAATTCCTCTCACATATATCACTGGTAAGAAGATCTCCATGTTTATACTAAATCACATTTTTTTAGTATAAGATCCCTCAAACCATACTTATTAATCATTGTTCACCTTTCCAAAACAAATAAGTTGAGGATTTATAAGAGAAGTTAAAAATAAAACAAGATTTTTCTTCTTTTTACTACCCCCAATGAAATGGAAAAGTTGAGGCAACTAACATAACAATCCTGAAAATCTCAAAGAAAATTGTCAATGAATCTGGTCGAGACTGGTATTTGCAGCTCAGTCCTGCATTATAGGCATACAAAAAAAGTGTGAGAAAACCTATAGGAACAAATCCCTTCTCCTTGGTATATGGATCAGAGGCGGTTCTACCCCTCAAAATTGAAATCCCATCCCTAATAATATCACTAAAGCATATCATATCAGATGAAGAGTACAAAGTTGCTAGACTCAGTGAAATGGAACTGATAGATGAGAGAAGCTAAAATAAAATGAATCACTTACAATGCTATCATAATTACCTTAGAATAAATTATCACAAGAAAGTTAGGCCACATACCTTTGAGGTAGGAGATTTCATTCTCATGGAAAATCAGAAGAATTAAGAAGAAAGAGTTAAACCAGGAAAGTTTGAGCCTAATTGGATAGGACTATACGTCATTATCAAATCATGTGACAGTGGGGCATATCAACTTGAAACTTAGGAAGGAGATAAAATCTGTAGTTATATCAAAAACATACACCTAAAAAGGATATATGCCTAAGCTCTCAAGGCCAAGTATACATGTCATATATGATCCTGAAAAAAGTATAAAAAATATTAAAAAATATAAAAAGTTACCTTGGTGAAAACTTGGCAAACAAGCACCTTGGCAACAATAAAAAAATATAAAAAACAAACAAAATAGTAGAGAGAAACAAAATCACTCTCTTAATGAAAAACTGTCAAACATTCACTATTGGGCAGACCTATCTTGGTGAAAACCTGGTCAACAAGCTCCAAGTAATAAGGTCCCGCTTCATCATCAATGAACTCCAAAATATTAGGCTTGTACTCCCTACATGCAAGATTGAGTACCCTGAGCTATTTTAGGAGCACAATCCCCTTTGAAGCATCATGCTTATTCATGGCTTATACTGACTTACCAGACAGGGGGGAGTCTAAAAAGTCCTGAAAAATCCCTAAAAAGAGCAAAATGTCCTGAAAAAATCCTAAAAAGAGCAAAATGTCCTAAAGAAATCAATCATTAAAAAATCAAATATTGCAAAAATATCTACAATAAATCATCTTAGTCATAAATAAACAAATGAAAATCAAACAATCTATCAAATGTGAAAATTGTGAGCTTTGCAAATCAGAAATGGACTCGTGTCTCAACTTATCAACAATCCAATTCGTCACTAATCGAATGATTCAATCTATCAGTTATCTTAGACAGTGATAGATATACTCAAAACTAGACAAATCCATCTTATATGATTCATCTATTCCTCAAACCAGACACATCCACAATCAAACATCAAAAACCAAGCCAATTAAGGAATAGTAAGGCTATTAGCTAGGTCAGTCATGTCAGTCTGTTGTCAATTTATCTTTCACAGTTGGGTTCTTACGCTCTTCAAGGATACCAATGAGTGATGAGAGTGGCTATGATGGATCATAATCTTGTTTTCTTTGTTTTTTTTTTGTGGAGTTTTTCAATTTGATTCTGTGATAAGGATGATTTATGATAAATGCGATAGGAGCTATCATGCATTTGGTAGCCACACAATTCCACGATATGAGCTAAGACCTACAAAAGAATTGAATATTCCTTATCTATTATTTGCTTAATGTTATCAAAGATTATAGTAGTATCTAGATGGTCAATATTTGGGTGCATTTTTATCTCTTTCTTTTCATAATAAGGTGCAATGATCAATAACTATTGGAATGTACGGCAATGACTTGGTTTCATCAATCATTCTTTTTTTCTTTTCCAAACTAATCACACACTAACTTTCTTCTAACTAACACATGCATGTACTCAAATACATTGTGCATTTTACGTTTGCACTCATTTATTGCATAAGAAAAATCTAAAAAATATGCATATTAGATCATATAATCAATGCATCCATCACCAATATCATAACTAACATAGGAATGCATTCATCATCATATAGTGATTCAACATTATCATCAAATTAATGCTCATCTAACACATTTTTTTATGCTTAATTTGTTGAGGGGGCATGTAGTCCACCTGCTGTCACTGGGGTAGGATCAAATCTGAAAATTCTTTGACACAACGTGATGAATCACATTTTATAAAAGAGGGGCAAATGTAGACACCCTAAAATGGACAGACTTGCGACCTTGCATTTTATTTCTAATTTTCCTCTATTAAATAATGGTTTCTTTAATCATTAGTTAAGACATCTCTTTCTTCTAAATATTATCCTCTAATCATTTAATCATTTCTTCAAAATTAATTAAATAACTAATTTTATTTAATTAATTAATCTTTATTAGTTAATTAAGTTTAGTTTCCTAAAAGTTTAAATTTAATTATTTAAACTTTTTAATTAATTATTTCTTTAATCATTAGTTAGCCATCTATTTCTTCTAAATCTAATCCTCTAATCATTTAATTATTTCTTTAAAATTAATTAAATAATTAATTTTATTTAATTAATAAACCTTAATTTATTAATCTTTATTAGTTAATTAAGTTCAATTTTCTAAAAGTTTAAATTTAATTCTTTAAACTTATTAATTAATGGTTTCTTTAATCATCAGTTAATCATCCACTTCTTCTAAATATAATCCTCTAATCATTTACTCATTTCTTCAAAATTAATTAAATAATTAATTTCATTTAATTAATAAACCTTAATTAATTAATTAATCTTTATAAGTTAATTAAATTTAATTTCCTAAAGTTTAAATTCAAATATTTAAAATTATTAATTATTTTTCTAATTAAATTAATCTAATTTCACTCTTAATTCTATTTTAAATCAAAATAGAATTCAAATATCTCATTTATGAGTATTTTAATTTTTAAAATCAATTAAATAATTAAATAAATCTTCTCTCTAGTTCAAAAAAGGGAACTGATGTGCTATCTTTGTGATTGCATAAATTGCTCCATCTTCTCTCCAGTTCAAAAAGAGAGCTCGTGCTATTTGTGTGATTGCATAAATTTCTCCATCTTCTCTCCAGTTGAAAAAGGGAACTCATGTGGGGTAAAAACACAATAATCTGCCACCCTTTTACAAAGGAAAAGGACAACACCAAAACTCTAAAACTTCAAGGGCATAAAATTCACATTTCTGTTGAGAATTTGAAGATGATGTAAACTGATGAAATGTGTGAAATAGGCTGAGTTATATGCCTATAATTTTTTTTTTAAAAATTGAACCAAAATTAATATGTTTTTTGAAATTTTAAGGTCTATTTTTCATTTCGTGAAAAATACTGTGAATCAGGGAGTTTACTTCCCACCAAATCATTATAAGTAAAACATTAGTTTTTCCTCCAATTTCAGAATATATTTTAGATGACATGTATAGCTAGTTCCAAAAAATAAGAAGAAGTGTTTTCGATGTATACTTTGCCTGTTATAAGTATTCAAAGTCAAACTTAGTTCAAATCAACCATTTTTGTCTCCCACCATTTTTCCCCTATCAAAACTATACCAAAAACCAAATAAATTACATATTATTGAAGAGGACTCTCCTCTCTAGTGTTATCTATGATTTTAAATTTTTTTTGAATTGATTTAGTATTTTTTTATATTATCCGAATCAACGACTTCCAACAGATTTAATAACCTACATGCAGTTTTTAACAAATATGTTCAATGTTATGTAGTCGAAACAATATAAAAATTATGTCAAGAATCGTAGTTCCGAGATCTACAAAAGGGTACTTTTAGTTTTTTGACATTGTTTAGTTTCAATAGAGAAAAAACCAACAGAAGTGCCAACTTGCTGATTTGGTGTGTTTTTGGAGGTTTGGTTGCCAACATGGCATGCCACATAGGATGACTCGGCTGAGTATAACTCGACCGAGTACTACTCGGCCGAGGGTAACTCGGCTGAGTCTATCTAAGTGGTTGGCTACCCACAGGCGGTCACATGGGCGACCCACCCTTTCAATTTGAAAGGTATATATAAAATTTGTTTTTAAAAAAAATAAATATCAATTGCGAATTTAAATACTTATTTCAGAATATATAAAGTTTTTTGAGGAAGCGAAGAAGGCATTTTTAATAAAGAAGGATTCTGAAAGCAAAATAAATTTTTTGCTTCTATTTGAGCAATGGGAAATAAAAGGACTAGAACAAGGAAATATGATCGTAAAAGGAATGACCAAATGAAAGGTCATGCGAAACTTACCGAAGAGCAACCAGTCAATGTTGAAGAAGAACCTATCGATGTTGAAGAAGGTGCAACTCAACTAGGGGAGGATATTGGTAGTAGTCAACGTATGCGTATTTATCCTACAATGCAAAATTTGATGGAGATGAATGAGGATTCATTTTTCAGTAAAATTGCATCGAAGCACCTGATATCTGATAGCACTATTAAATTTCATGTCAAAAACATGTGCAAAGAATATTTTGAGGATAAAACTTTGGTGGGAAAAGCACAATTATTTGCAAAGTTATTCTAAAAAAGAGAAATGACTCTGGTTTTGGAGTTGTTAGGTGTTGATAATAGGAAAATTGGACAAGGAGGTCAAGTAAAAGAAATAATAATTGAAAATTTGCAAGATGCATTGAACGTTGTTAAGAGGACAGATCATGGAGGATCTAATTCAAATACTGCTAGAAGAGCGTTGATGAATATGATTACCAGTAAGAGATTGACATGTAGAAATCAAGTTCAAGCAGTTTTTGATTTACTCAACGTATCTCGAAGAACTGTTCAGAGATATATTAGGAAGAGAAATATGTTGGATATGAATATTGAAAAGAATTGGGTACAGATTTGTAGAGTTCCTCGAATAGACAAAATTTTTGAACATGTAAGAAGTCAATTTATTGAATTTTGGACCAACCACTCTCGTGTTTCTTCCAATATAAGGGACACTATACAAATTCAAGATGACGAGACCGGTATGAAGATTTCACATCCAAAACATTTTGTCGATACTACAGAAAGTGAACTATTTGAAACAATCAAACAAGAATTTTCAAATGTGAAAATAGGTTAGAGAATGTTTGAGATGTTGCGTCCTTGCTTCGTGCGCATAAATAAGGTTCCTGAAACATGTTGTTGTCAAAATAATGTTGAGTTTCACTTATATTTGCAATCATATAAAAAGGTTATGGCAGTACTTAATTTAGATATGGTTCTTGGAAGTACAACATAATTTGCGAAATCCATTTTATGTGATAAGTCAGAAGACTTTGATGAATTCAATGTCCAATGTATAAAAAAAGAATGCAATGATTGTAGAAATTTACATAAATTTCCTTTACAATTTGATAATATTGATATTACAACACCACTCCAGTGGAAGAGATTTGAATATGAGAAATACGAAACCAAGACAGGACTAGAATAAAAAAAAATTGCATTGAAGGAGAGTGAATTACCATACCTTCAATTCATGGATAGATTTTGATCTATTATTTATCCACATATCCAACATTGTCATGGTGCACGATGGAAAGCTAAATAGTTTCTTGATTCCAAAAATTTTTTTCCACCTGGTTGTATTCTTTCATTTGTAGATTTTGCGGAGAACTATACATTCTCTCCTCAAAAAGAGCTTCAAAGTCAATATTATCATTCTGATCAAGTTGCAATATTTTTCCATGTGACCTATAGACATGCACAATTCGATTTGGATGAGATTGAAAGTATAGATCAAAATGAATGCATTATCATCAAGGAAGTTCATTTCTATATCAGTGATGATAAGGTTCATGATAGGAGTTATGTGGTTCATTGTTTTGGCATGTTTTTCCAGAATCTTGCGAGTTGTAGCATAAATGCTTCACAACACTGGATCTGGTCTGATGGGTGTGCGGGTAAGTAAACTTGAATTGAATTTTCTTTTAAATAGTACATTTCAATTATATCTAAGATCTAGAGATCATATATATATATATATATAGTGTTTTTAAAATTTTTTGTCACATGATTGTGTAGGTCAATTAAAATATGCAAAAGCCTTTAATTGGTTAGCTATGCAACATGCTAGACACAATGTTAAGTTTCTCTGGAACTTCTTTTAAAGTGGACATGGAAAAGGGGAGCATGATGGAGCAGGAGCATGTGTGAAGCATGCACTCCAACAACATGAAATTCAAGGTATGCATATATGTATGTCATTTTCATATTATTCAATTTGTTTACATAACTTAGTGAACTTTAATCTTCATTTGATATAGTTTGTTCATAAACTAATTTTATATTTGTATGTATGTCCTTTTTAAATTGTTAAATATATCTAGGTAACATGATAGAGAATGCAAACAAAATTGTTGAATAGTGTTGAAATTATTTTGCTACTCAAGACACAAAATACAACAAACATTACTTTTGGGAAGTGATAGGTATAATATATTTAAAAATAGTTCAATCATTATTCATTTTTCATAATTGAATTGAGTTGATCTAACTAAATAAAATTTATTTCTAATTTGTATATATCTAGATATCAATCGATCTAATCCTTACAATTGTCAATCAATTGTTGGAATTAGAAGTTTACATCAAATGATGACTACAGGACACCACAAGCCTCCACTAATTCAACTAAGAGATAAATCATGCTTTTGTGAAGATTGTTTTAACAACAACACAATGATTCAATGTGTTAATATTTCAAATGGATATGTTTCACAATGGGATCAAAAAGAGTTAGTCAGAATGCCTCCTTATGAAGATGATGACAATGACATAGACATCCATGATCCTATATATTTAGCTGATTATGAACGAGTTTCTAATTTAGTTGTTATAGGTGTGTGCTGACACACACACACACACACACACACACACACATATATATTGATTCTAGGTTTTTTATTTACAGTAAATATTTAATTTATATGTATATATATACCAATTATACAGGTGATATTTTTGCTGTTGTTGCAGATCCCGAGAATGTAGAAGGTGTAGATTATTATTTACTAAGATGCACCAAAGAAAAATCCAATTTGGTGCAAGAAATTGTTGATGGTGATGGACAAAAATATCCAACTGGTTCAGTTGTTATTGAAGGAACCTATTATCAACAAGCTAAGATCGACAAAAATGGAGTTCAATTTATTGAATACATGCCTGGACAAAGAGTTCTACATTATAGTCACTTGGTTATAGCGATAAAACTACAGTTTGAGACTATGCCAAAAAAAGGATGTGGAAACCGAAAGTGGAAGTTGACTATTGAAGAACATGAAAAACTTTTGGAGATAATAAAGGATAGAGAGGATCCAGAGTACATGTATCAGGAGCTATAAATGATTTGAAATTCATGATTCTAGATTGAATTTATA
>MU225678.1:1656275-1691486 GCA_018584345.1 Thuja plicata | reverse complement strand
GGTTTAATATAAAAGAAATAAGCTACAACCCCATGATTAGTTTAATTACATATTAGGATTAGATTAGTCTTCCCTATATTAACTAAAATTGTGGTGTTTCATTTTATTCCAGGATGTACAAAATATTACATTCTTGGATATTACAAGACTTGATAAAAAATTAATACTATTTATTTTAAATTCTAGATTTCCCTTTCTTTTTGCATGCTTACTAGGGTCATGTCAACATTAAAATTTATTTAACTAAGGCCTTGAAATAAAATATAATTCATTTAATAATATAATTTATTATTCATTGAAAATAGTTCCAAAATATTTTATCGATGTGCAAGTATTGAATCTTATATAAAGTTGCCACTACGTTTTATATCTAGTACCAAATGAGAACTATAAATTCTATAATCTTTAAAGTTGATTGTCCAACTTTGGTAAAGTAAACTTCTATTTTTATATAGGATTAAGAGAAAGTGAGTTCTTGACTAAGAGAAGTATTTTAACGATCAAATGAATGATTTTACTTTTCCTCCCATGCGGTTTGTGCAATAAAAAATGTTATTTTGAACATTAGAAATACTCTTTGCACATTAATGTGGGCACTATAACTCGTACCTCTAAAATATGTATCCCTTTGATTCGACTTTCAAACCAAACAATGTAATTATTTTGATGGTGCATTCCAACATCAGTAAGTGTTTAACAATCATAAATGATAACATATCATTAAAAGATATAATATGATGTAGATTTTGTCCTTAATACATATGGAGGAAAATAAATATCAATGCAACAATTTGAACATAGAAAATAAATTCATTCCTTAGTGATAGCAAGGAAAGACTAAGTTTATGAGGCAACCAATTTACAATGATATAACTCTTAGTATTTATTAACCAACAGATTCTAAAGGCACTCCGACTATTCGATTGAGATGAAAGAATTCCTGTTAAAGTGTAATGGAAGTTGCTAGTGTTTCTTAATTTCTCTAATAGATATGTAATTAACATTTATACCTTTCATTGTAGAAAGTGTTGTGGTTCACCTGAAATTTAAACATAGACATGACAAAGAACATGCTAAAAGGTCAAAAGCAGGCTTGTGTAATGTATTCAATGCGATCCTTGGTTTCATGCAATGAAGTCAAGATAAGACTACTAGCGTGATATTGCAGATGACGATAAAATTGAGAGAATAACACAAGCAATTTAACATAGAAAAATAGCCAACTTCTAGAGGCAAACTAGGGTATCTGGGTGTCTATATTTATCAACTATTGACACCTAAGCAACTAGGGGGATTGGATTCTTTAAAATAAATATGGAATGTTTTATAATTCTGTTTGAATCAAAAAAAATTTCTTGAACATCCATTTACATAACAATAGGTGTTCATTCTTTAGGCAATGGTACTACATCTCATGCATCATTATTTTCTAACATGCAACATCTTCATCTATAGTATTTTTCAAGGATCTAAATCATTCATACTTAATTCCTTTTTTATAGATCTTGATTCATCCATGGTAGTATTCAAAGAAAATATACATCTCCAATCACTAAGAGAGTATCCACATATTTTTAGTGGTTTCTATTCCTTTTAGACTTTCAAACAAGTTGAGGTGGATATTTTTCCTCCTCTTTTGAAGATTCAAATCTTAATGAGTTCTCCTTGACTTCTTGTCTATCTTAGAGTCTCAAATACAACTTTCTCAAATGTAGAAAAAAGTTGTATCATATCTTAGTTTCCACCTTGATCTAGCTATAATATAATATAAGAAGGACCATTAGTTTCTCTTAAATTCACTTCTAGTATATATTACATTTTGTGTAACAATAATTCTAAAGCTCGTATCCTTTCACACCATAATCATAATTGACGAATATATATTTCACATGCTCATTCTACCTCCCCTATCTTTGTCTTCGGAGTGATATATTATGCTTACATTTTATTTATCCAACCTATACCTAACTTAAATGGTTTATTATCATAATAATGAAATATGCATACCCATGTTGATATCCATTTAGTTTTAGGCCTATTTTCTAGAAAATGGTTTAATACATGTCTAGATTTTTAAAAAGAGTACACTCTAATACAAAGCAGTCTCACTCTCCAACTTATCATCTATCTCCACTTATAATACACAAATTCTAATAATTCACCTTAACTATCCTTTTATTGCACCTATACACATAATCATTCCTAAATAATCCAAACCTACTTTAATGCAAGGGTATGGAGCACTAAGTCACTTGGTGTGTACATCAACAATATCAACATAAAGGTTCAAACCAAATAATCCATAACTACTTTCATGTGAGGGTACAAAGCACTAACTCATTTGGCGTGAACACCCACGACATCAACGTGAAGGTTCAAACCTATGGGCATAATAGATTAGCAAGGACACAATTCTCGTGATCACAATGGTCCAATGGAGATTTGAACCTTGATGACAACATCAACAATATCACGATTTAACCATCACACTATGCTATGAATGGCTATTCAATTTGAATTATTGACAATGTATTATGATTCTCCACTAAATCCTCAAATAGTTTCAATCAATGTTACCCAGAAACCCGTTTCCACCCCAAATGGCCAAGTACCAGAAACAAAAAAATAGTTTCGGGGACTTGGGGATGAATGGAAATATTTCCAAGCCATCCCCGGTCATGCAAAAAAAATTGGAAACCATCCCGGAAACTCAAAAATGATCAACTCTTGTATTGGAAACCATTGACCATCCCCGGACGACTGAGGATGGAAGTCATCCCCCAACCGTCCTAGGAACAAACAACCATTTCTAACGACAACCATAAAGCAAGTCATTTTCATAACATTAATCTTCACACTTTTCAAGGACCAAAAAATTAATTGTCATGTTAGACACAAAAATTAGAAAATCAATGGCGATAAGAGATATCAACCATCTCCAATCTAACACCTACTTTTTATGGATCATCGTTGCATGAACCAATGGTTGCTCCACATGTCATGAAACGGTTACAATGCCCAGAAACACTTCAAATTTCGCTTTCCGACTTTTAGTGAACTTACAAGTTTACCATAAACGACCAAGAGGCGAGGAAAAGAAAAATTATCTTTAAGTGAGTTCCAAGAGAATTTATACATTCCAACTGAACAAGCAGGCTATAATCAGTAAACCGGAATTGAGAAGTGCATTAGAGAATTAATGAACGTGATCTTAGCTTTTAGGGATCAAACATTGTTGTTTCAAGCTGGTTGTGTGTCTAAGAGGCCTAGTCTTGCATTTTCATTGTAGAAAGTGGATAAGTGGGTCATTTGCCTCACTTAACAGGGTTATTTTGTAAGTTGAAAAGCCCACACAAGATCAAGTGTGAAAGGATTGTTACCTTTGTAAAGAGACATTGATTTTAGATTTATCAATGTTATTATGTTGCTACGACAATTGTTATTACGATATATCATATGAATACATTTGAAATTTCAGATTTCCCTATATATTTTAAATTTCTCATATATATAACTGTCCCCTACTCCTAAAAAAAACATCCCAAAAACCTATTTCCTAACCCGTCCCAGAAACCCAAGGTAACATAGGTTTCAATTGATTAAAATAAAATAAGTGTGAGTACTCAGAAAATTTATTTAACACTTAGATGTCTCTTTGATGTCTCTTTCTGACTTTCTCACCATCATCACATTCCTTGATTATGAAAGCTAAGTCATCGGTTAGAAGTTTTTCCTTGCCCCCCAATATAGAGCCTCCACATCATATACAACATCATCGAAGAACAATTAACCAGTATTTCTCATGGTTCGGCCATTCTCTTAATTTAACCATTTTCATGGACTAATTTAAGAGTTTTTATAAGACTTATTTTTGTAAGTAACGGAAACCAAACTTCCCAACAAGACAGAATGGCCTTGTAGATTTATAAAAATTTAACCACATAATATGCTTCTTCGTTGTTCTCGAGAAAGGAAACAATACAAACGGATATTTGAAAATCCCAAACATAGTTTATCTGTTATTATCGAGCTTGGGAGAATAAACAAATAATCGTTCATTCAGAGGTTTGATAGACTAAACAATTTCATTTCATTCTATATAAGGTTCTGTTAGATATATTTTTAAGCGTAAGACGGAGAAAAAATAGAAGTCAAAATATTTGAAATTTTAGATCATCGTGTTTGTCCCATTCACAAACGGCCTCGGGAAGATCACCCTACAACTGTAAAAGAATTAAAAGAATTAATATGCTGTAATGATATTAACAATGTTCGTGTAATCATTTATTTCTTTGGACGTATATAAAGAGAGTACCCCTAAGTTTCAGACAAAATGTATCAAAAACGAAAAAAAAAAAGTTAATTTTATTTTTCAAATTTGTCAAAATACTAATTTTTTTGCAATTTTTTTGTGGTTTTTGACTATAAAATATGCAGATTATGAAGAACAGATACTGAAAATTCGCGATTTTTAAAATTTAGTCAATAGTACATTTTATAGGAAGCTTAGCCGCGTCCTATAAAGAGTGCACCATTCAATATTAAGAGTGAAGAAAAATGTGAAACATTTTATCAAAGGTTAGTTTGAAAGGACTGGAGAGAAAGACCAGTGATTGAGATTTAAAAATTAGAGCAGTACTCATATAGGGGGAAGATGATTGATTAGATTAGATTAATGAGCGTTTCATTTCCAGAAAGATGGAAGGTTTAGAAAGGAGGGAAATGGAAAGCCCAAGTAAGGAAATGGCAAGTGCAAGTCTTTCTACTATATCAAGTCCATTTGAGAAGAGACATGTGGAGGATGATGAAGCTGCTTTGAGATGGGCAGCTATTCAGAGGTTGCCAACATTTAACCGTTTGAGAACAGGTATCATGTTTGAGAGTGTTAGTGAGGATGGTGAAGGGCATCATAAGAAAATTCCCAGGGAAGTTGATGTTCGGAACTTGGGAATCAGCGAAAGACAGAAGTTCATTGAGAAAGTTTTCAAAGTGGTTGAAGAAGACAATGATCAGTTCTTGAGAAAATTGAGAGCTCGTATAGATAGGTGAGTTTTTCAGACATGGAAACTTTAAAATAACACATGCATAGTAGATGTTGGAATGAAATGCTTTCAAGTAGTGAAGTAATGTGTTTTAACTTTTTTTCAGTGTTACCCTTCAATTAGGTTATACGTGTCTCATAATGTCAAGGTGAGGTGATGCATCATACTGATCATGTACTGGTTTCTGTTGAGCTTTCCATGGATAAGGATTTGGACTTAAGATCTTTTATTTTCTGTTGGAATGTTCTATCACTGAGCTACAGGTCCATATAGGATCAGCCTATTTTTAATTCATAATTCAGATGTAGTTTATTTTCAACACCTCCACCTTAAACACTTTTATAAAATGCTTGAGACTCCTAGTCTGACTCCACTACAACAGTGAGATTTCTTCTCTGATAGTATGTTGATTCGAATCTAGGACCTTTTATTTGTTGCTAGAATGCAACCCATATAGAACTAGCTTATCTTTGATTTCAATGTGATTTATTTTCTACACCCCAGAAGCCACTGTATAGAATGCTTGTGCTCCTAGATTGTTCTAGTGTGGCTCTAATACCATGGAAACCAATTAGGATCCGAATCTAAGACCTTCCATTTGCTTCTGGAGTGTACAACCATTGAATTTCTGTCCCATATAAGACCAGCTCATCTTTTGATTGAAATGTGACTTATTTCCAACAGCTCTGATGACATAAATATATAATTTTAAAAAATTTGATATTTAAAAAATTACAGTGTTTTCATTGTTAACTTAGTTTATATTGTTAGTAGTACTTATCATTTAATGCTTATTTTTAGATCGCTCATGTATTTCTGATTAACAATTGTTTCTGGCAATGTACAGAGTAGGGATTAAGATCCCAACAGTAGAAGTTCGGTTTGAAAATCTGACAGTAAATGCTGAGTGCTTAGTTGGTAGGAGAGCACTTCCCACACTTCTGAACTCAGCCAAGAACTTCTTGGAGGTAAGCTATATTTTAGTAAACTTAATTCATAATAGATGCTTAGCACAGTTTTCCATCTCTAGAGATTGTTGGTAATGTCACAGTGAATGAGACGCAAAACATTATTTCTTTGGAGCAATTTTTCTTAAAGTTTTTACAATTGAAATGAAGAATCGATCTTGTAATAATTCTGGTGAACAAATGATCTGTCATTTGAAATTTCTTGATTTGTTAAAAAATTATAAATAATATAATTTAAAAATATATAAACATTTTTTATGGAGATTATTTATTCACAATAAATAATGATAAATCACATATTCATCAAAACAAAAAACCTCAACAAGTAATGAAAATTCAAATATATAGGTAAAGAAAAGATTCTATTTAGATAGCTAAGAAATACAGTGAATGTAAAACATTTCAAACTTATATGAAATTTAGTTCACCAGGTGCATAAGATTTTATTTTAGTTGCTTTTAGATAAAACTTGCCTCTATTATGATATAATTTTCTGGAGCCATTAGGTTTTTCTTACAGCATATATCTAGAGTTATGAATCTCAATGGTAGTTTACTATTTAGTTTTTGAAAGGATTTGCTTGATGGGTAACAAATAAATGGATTGCAGGCAATGCTGGGAATGGTTGGATTATCGTGGACTAAAAAGACAAAGCTAACTATTCTTAAGGATGTCAGTGGGAATGTAAAGCCGTCCCGGTAAACTTAAATAATTTCAAAATTTTATAGCATGTAATACAGATAGTACTATTTAGAAATTTCAACGATTGTGATCAGACTGGATATATCTGTTGCAGAATTACCTTGTTATTAGGTCAACCTGGATCTGGAAAGTCTACTCTGCTTTTAGCCTTGGCAGGAAGATTAGACAAGAACCTAAAGGTCAAATTTTTTCTGCCACCCACATACTCACAATTACAATTTTTTATTTTCTGCTTACACAATTATAATAAGTACAGGTAAGTGGCTCTGTAACTTACAATGGGCATTCGCTGGAGGAATTTCTCCCTCAGAAGACATCTGCCTACATAAGTCAAAATGATCTGCATGTAGGGGCGATGACTGTTAGAGAGACCCTCGATTTCTCTGCAAAGTGTCAGGGTGTTGGTAGTAAATATGGTATGGAACTAGACACCTCCTAAATTTAGAATCCCCTGCATTGTACCTTTTTCCATTGCAACTGATACGGTTGCTGTATTAAATATGTGCGTAGAAATGCTCTCCGAGCTGGATAGAAGAGAGAAAGAAGCTGGAATTTTCCCAGATGCTGAAATAGATCTTTTCATGAAAGTGAGCTTTTCCAATTCTCTTTTCGTAGTCTTTCTTATGGATATTAATGGTGAAGTCAATTATTTGAGTTGCAGAAAAAGCACCTGAAATTAGATTATCCTATATTGGCCTAAGTCATCCGACACAGTGCGTGTAAAAAACATTTAAACCAAAAATAATAATAATAAGGTGTACTAAAGTTGATGGGCTTTTCCATATGTTTCAGGTTAATATTACATAAGGAAAATTCTGAAATATTGATATTGATAATATTCTTACCTACGTTGAGATTGCAGGCAACGTCCGTGGAAGGTGTCCAGAGTAGCCTTCTGACAGATTACGTTGTGAAGGTAGGTGAATTTTTCTCATTGGGGTGCATTGCTGGAAACATGTAAAGCAAATATATAAAAAAAAATTCTAAAAGGATAAATATTTTTGTAACAGATATGATTTAATCTTTTAAATTGTTATTAGCAAGTTCAATGTAAGTACTTTTTCCTGGGAAGCTTAAATAGAAAATTAAATTTTAATTAGTACAGATTATTTAATTATAGAGATTGCTTCTAAATTTGTTGTGTGTGTGTTTAGACAGTGTCAGATTTTATACGGAGATTATTTAATTATAGAGAGTGCTTATAAATTTGTGTGTGTGTGTTTAGACAGTGTCAGATTTTATACAGTGATCTACGGTTAGGAGGAAAGTGAGACTAAGATGCACATATGATCTTTCAAAGAAGGGGGAGGAAAATGCTTAAGTTCAGAAAATTAGACTTTAAAATATTAATTAAAAAGGAAAAAGAATAATAAAAAATGTTGAATAAAATAATTTTATAACCAATAAAATAAAACTATTGATAATTAAGAAACATATAACATGATAAAAAGAATAAAATCTAATTTATGAATACTATCTTAATTCCATCAAGATAATATTTTAACATTATTTTTAAGATTTTTTCTTTTGATAGATAAGGAGCTGAGATCTAATGGTTTATGTTCAAAATAAAAAGGAAATTCCAAAAATATTAGAATCTTGTGTCATCCAAAATATTCAGAGACAACCAGGGCTTCATAGAGATAGTCTCAGATCAGAAAAGCCTAATCTTAAAACGTCTAGAGAAACGAAGATATAGCTAAGTAGCCCAGATATCCTGCAACCTCAAGTCGCTACAAACAGAGTTTTTATAAAATCATTAATCATCAAAATAAAGCATCAAAAAGATATTATCTTCATCCATCATCGCTCTTGAAGCAACTATCTATGTTTGGTTTTCAGGGTTGATTTTCCTCTTCCATGTTCATTGAAGGCCCTGCCTCCTAAAGAACTGGGGCTTTAATATTCTCCATTTCATCCTCTTCCTCTGCCTCTCACGATTCATCACTGCCCAGTCCGTCAAGATCTTCATCATGTTTAAATTCAAGGACTCATTCTTTGTTTTCATTGATGTTGTCACTCAAAGGAGCCTCCAACCTCTCATTAATGCCTAGAACCCTTTTTAAGGATTTTATGTTTCTTCACATCACATTCCTTTTCAATTCCTCACTCGTTTGTTTCGCGGAATTGAAGCGAATTGGCATTTCCGAATTCTCAAAATGTTCAATTCCCTGTTTGGTTTCAAAATTAAAAATTGGAATAGGGTTATGTGAATTCTAATTTTGGACCATTTTGAGCATTCCACAATTCCTTCTCAGACCTAGAATTGGAATTGAAAATTGGAATTAGATTTGAAAGTATTATTTTGGGAAGGAAAATTCATTCCCATTTTTGTTTCAATAATGTATATTATATTGCTATAAGAATGTATATATATATACATGTGTGTATATACACACACAAGTGTATATACACACATGTATATATATACACATATGTGTGTGTATGTATATATACATGTGTGCATATGTGTGTATATATATATACACGTGTGTATATGTATATATGTGTATACACACGTGTGTATGTGTATACATGTGTATATACATACGTGTATGTGTGTATATATATATGTGTGTATGTGTATATATATACACATCTGTATGTGTATATATACACATGTGTATATATATGTGTGTGTATATATACACACATGTCTGTATATATACATGTGTGTGTATATATGTGTGTATGTGTATATATACACACACGTGTGTGTATGTGTGTATATATACACACATGTATATGTGTATATATACATGTGTATATACACACATGTGTATATATGCATGTATGTGTATATACACATGTGTGTGTATATGTGTGTCTATATATACACACATGTGTGTATACATGTGTATATACACACACATGTGTGTATACACATGTGTGTGTATATATGTGTGTATATATACACAGGTGTGTGTGTATATACACACGTGTGTGTGTGCAAAAACAAAATTCCAATTCCAATTCTAGTTGTGCGGAACCAAACGCAAAATTGGCATCTTCTCAGTCATCTTCCAGGTGAACCAAACAGGACAAGCCCATATTCTAGAATTCGTTTTGAGAATAGCACAATTCCAGAATGGATTCAATTCCAGCATGCACAAATTCCACCAAATAAACGGGCCCCAAACTCCCACTCCCAGCCCATGAGAACTCTCAGGATGATAACATTATTTTTAAGATTAAAAAAGTAAAATCTAAAATATAAGTCAAAAATAAAATTTTACATTTTAATCTTACTAGTTGGCATTTTGCATATATGTAGTTCTAGATTGTAATCTAGCATAAGTAGTTACTGTTCATTTGTGTGATAGATATTTTATTAAATTAATGAGCAAATTATAAAATTAGATTTGATTATTTGATAATTAAACTAAATAATATTATAATAAAATTATTCTTATTTGATTTATAATACCAGGCACTACTTTAAGGGTGATATTTCTTAGTCTATTTAATATCTATCCAAGATCTCTATACTAGTAATTTTAATAATTATAATGATAATTGTGTTAACTGATTGATAATTGTAAGACAATTATTAAATTAGAAAGAAATTTAAGACAATATATTATTATCTTAGAAATGATACTCTATTCAAAGTAATATACTTCAAAATTATATTAATCTATAACATATTTATTAAAAAATTATTATTTAAATAATTTATCTATTTAATATAAAATATAATAAAAGATAAGGAAATCTAATAATGTGAATTATGATATTTATCTTAGTAACTGATGTGCTCCTTGTGGCGTTGGATGCGGAAGCGAAGGTGGATGCCAGGGAAACGGAGGCGGAGTCAGGTGCCTTGTGGATGCTCCTTGGAAGTGCATCATGGGCGCCCGGATGCCCTTTGGATGCGCAACAAAGGGCATCCAAGTGCCCATGATGCACTTCCAGGGAGCATACATAGGGCACCCAGGCACATCTGTGGGCCCAACATTAATTTGACGCTTTTTTTGGACAAAAAACACTTAAAAGCACATTAAAACATGTGCATAATATTGTTTTTTCTCCTCAACCCTAAAACGGCCCTAAAAGAGGTCATTCATTATTTTTTCTTCTCATTTTGTTTGTAGCCTCTTTAGTCTTCACAGTTGGTCTCTATTTTGGCATTTTGAAGGCAAGGAGATTATTTTCGAAGAGAATCATTCATGGGGTGAGAGATAACTTCCACAAAGGAATTTTAAGCATCTAAGGTAAGCATTTGATCCCCTTAGTCCTTTAATGATTTTTTTTAGATTTGGGTGAATTTTTTCAAGTTTGGGAAGAAATGTTTCAAGCTTTTTTTTTTTTTTTTAAATTTAAAGAAATAAAGAAACAAATTTAGCTATCTATTTTAATATTTTTGTATCATTTTTTTGCACTTGTATGCTTGAAGTTCATAGTATTTTTGTAATTTAAATTTATTTAATTTCTTATTATAGGCTACAAATTAGATTGTATTGTGCAAGACTGGCCACCACCAGTAGTCAAAGTTCAGTGGGAGGGCAAGGAGGTGATAGTTTTAAAATTGATGTAGGATCTCCTCTATGGAGACATACCATAAGAATATCACAAGTTTCAGGAGGTGGCTCATATCTTTGGAATGTAATTATTGTCAAAGTAACAAAGGCAAACCATTCAATAGCTCATATTCCCGGGTCAAACTTCATTTTATGGGCCATACTAGCCAAGGAATGGGAATGTACAAAGGCAAAGATGAGAAGGGGACATCTAATGCACAAATAGCTTCAATATCAAAGAACAAGAGTTGTTGATAAATTAGTTAAAAGATCAAAACAAAGTTCTTATCAACCTTCATCCGGAAAGAAAAAAAAGCAACTACCCACTGAACCAATTGAATCCTCCAAACATCCATTCTTGCAAGTACCTGTATCGGGAGATGAAGATGAAGAAGTAGAAATCACCACTCGCAAAAGAGGTTCATTGGACACCACATTTAAAATGGAGGCAAGAGAGCTTGCTAATCAAGCCATTGTATGTTGCCTCTATGCCAATGGTCTTCTTTTCAACTAGGTGAGATCACCATATTGGAAGGAAATGGTGGTAGCCATCAATAAAGCACCGTCTGATTACACAAGTCCTGGATATGAAAAGGTGTGTACCACTCTATTGCAAAAAGAGAAGACTTTAGTAGAGAGAGCTATTCAACCAATAAGAAATTCTTGGAAAACTTTGGGTGTTTCCATTGTTTCTGATGGATGGAAAGATACGAAAAACAGCCATTGATTAATGTGATTGCGGTGTCCTCCAAAGGGGCAATGTTTTTTAAGGCAGTTGATTGTGAAGGGGAAGTGAGAGATTCACAGTTCATTTCTAGAATTCTTATTGAGGCCATAGAGATGGTGGGTAGTGCGAATGTGGTCCAGGTGATTACAGATGATGCCAAAAATTGTACGGGTGCAGGTGCTTTGGTTGAGGGCCTGTATGACCATATTTTTTGGACACCATGCACTGTACACTCCCTCAACTTGGTCATGCAATAAATTGGCTCTCAAATAGATTGAGTGAAGCAAATATACCAAGAGGGGGAGGAGATACAAATGTTTGTGATGAACCATGACATGTCACAATCGATATTCAGATCATTCTCCAATTTGGAGTTGTTGAAGCTAAATTGTAATTACTAAATTTAATTAATTTATTTTAATTTTAATTTGAATAAAGTTTATCTCATGTTCAATTATCAAATTGTATATAACTTTGCTTAATATTTATTGACATGTTATTAACTTGCTTAGGTTGCTAAGACCCGATTTGCATCTCATACTATTGTTATGAGATGACTTGTCAAGGTTCAAGGGCCATTAAGCCAAATGGTTATTTCTAACCAGTGGGGTATATGGAAAGCTTAAAATTCAAAGAGGGCCCAAAAGGTCAAGGCATTAGTCTTGGATGACACTTGGTGGGCTCATGTGCACTTTGTATTGGATTTCACCGAGGCTATCATGACTATGCTCCGATTTGCGGACACAAATAAACCTTGTTTGGGGGATGTCTATGATGGCATGGACACAATGGTGGAGAAGGTAAAATTTGAAATACAAAAACCTGAGAATGACCCCACAGAATGTGAAGCCTTATGCAATAAGGTGGAAACAATCATTCATCATCGTTGTGAAAAATAACTACCCCATTGCACCTCCTTGCATATGCTCTATCTCCGAGGTACTATATTGAGCAAATACTTGCTATGCCAAATAGAGTAGCACCATATGCAGATGAAGAAGTTGCTAATGGGTGCTACAAAGCTTTTGAAAGACTCTTCCAAGATGATGAAATGCACAAAAAAGTTAGGACAGAATTTGGCTTATTTGCCTTGGGAGTAAACCTTGGCTTAATTGCAATAAAGGACCAATACAATATGGGAGCTATCACATGGTGGTACCTCTATGTTCAACCATTTAAGAATCTAAAACCTCTTGCAATTAAGGTCCTCTCACAAGTAAGTTTTTTTTATTTAAGTTTTTTTTTGTTTTTTGTTTACCACTTGTATTCTACAATTTAGTGCTTAACATTCTTTAATTTGCTTTTCATTTTTAATTTTTTATGTTTTATTTTGTGAACACCATCCAGGTTGCAAGTTCTTCTGCTGCTGAACGGAATTGGAGTACATACTCCTATATCCACTTAGTGAAGCATAACCGGTTAGGCTCAAAAAAAGCTAAAGACTTGGTTTACATTCATACCAACTTGCGTCTTTTGTCACGTAATCAGGAACACAAGGGACAACCAAGCTTTGGGATGTTAACCCTGAGTGTGCAAACTTGGATGCAATGGTTCAAGATCTTACTACATTCATTTATGATGATGATGATAACATCATGACACATGGTGCATCTAGCACAAGTAGAATTGCTTTGGGTTCAAATGATCTTGAACTTGGAGTAGTTGGAGATAATGAGAACGTGGATTATTTTGAGAATCCTTATGATTCTGAATCTGATTATTGAATCTAGACTTTGTTTGATCAGCATTGAATCATGAACTAAATTTTGATTTTGTAATTCTAATGATTTTTTTATTTGCATTGGAATCATGAACATAGACGTATATGAAATGGCTTATTAGTTATTTCAATTTGAATATTTATTATTTGTGAACTATCAGATATATTGATCAATGGTGAAGTAGCATACTATCAAATGATTTGATTTTGTATATTTCTTGCATTTCTTTGTATATATACATATCCAAAACGCTAAAAAAAAAATTATGCATCAACGCATCCGATTCTCGCACCCACATCCGCATCCTCACCAAAATCGGCAACTTAGATATTTATAATTTTTATCCAAGAACGATCTCTATTGAAAAACTTATGCAAACTAAAAATCATTTAAGTTCATCTTTTACCCTTTTTAAAGTGCTATAGCCTATAACTTTTGACAGTAACAAAATTACCAGTTTCTGAAGAAAATATAGAAGACTATCTTGACTGACTCCAACTTGGAAACAGATTCTTGGTTTGGATATATGTGCAGATACGGTAGCAGGAGATGAAATGTTCAGAGGAATTTCAGGTGGACAGAAGAAACGTCTGACAACTGGTATGAATATTAAGTAGTGCACTCAAGTATAATCGCTTTCCACGTTTTTATGGGCTGAGACTGTATGATTTGTAAATGATTATTTTGTTTGGCTGTAGGTGAGATAATTGTTGGACCAAAAACTACTCTTTTCATGGATGAAATTTCGACAGGCCTTGACAGTTCTACAACGTATCAAATTGTTAAATGTCTGCAGCAATTCTGTTGCCATATGAATGCAACCATTGTCATGTCTTTGCTTCAGCCTGCACCAGAAACATACGAGTTATTTGACGACATAATACTTCTTTCAGAAGGACAGGTCGTCTACCATGGACCGAGGAAACACGTGCTTGAATTTTTTGAGAATTGCGGATTCAGATGCCCCGAGAGAAAGGGAGCTGCAGATTTCTTGCAGGAGGTGAATATATATTTGGAATCTTTGTCATCAATTAAAAAATGATTAGTAAAAATCTAAGGCGTATAATTTTCATAATCTTTTTAAAGAGTTGATGAAAGGTAATAATTTATAAGAAAATATTTTATTTAATCTGTTCATTCATGGGTTAACAGCAAATTGAAACGAAGACTGTGTAGATTATTTCTGCAAATGAAAAGTTAACTGTATACATCAACTAATTGTATATCTCAAATTAATATTTTATTTCTGTCTGAAATTTATCCCTGAAAGGTTTGCGGTTTCCTAGTATAGATAAAATCTTTTCTTCAGTGCTGTTATAAATTATCATTTTTAAATTGGTATGAAATCTCGACTGTAAGGGTAACTTTTCTCATTACATCAACCTCTTTTATCATTACTAAATTTAAATTGACTTTTGATCGAATTATCTTAAAAGATCAGATTTACCTATCATGTGATTTGCTTAAACACTATCCAAGAACCACACATGCTTTTGATATTCTGGTTAAATTACATGTGAAAAATGTGGAATTCTTTGGCTCTCGACAGATTTCATTTTTCTGCATTCATACTCATAGGGTCCGTCCCAATACCTGCACTGGATGCTTCTTGATCCACAGAAATTCTCTCTTACTCTGTTATTGTTATTATTATTTTTTTTTAGCATTTCTAATATTTTAAAAGATAATAAAAACAATTATAATTTTTATTCTTAAAACTGTTTTTCAAATTGATGGAAATAAGCCACCCTTGAAACAAAGACGGGCTGGTCTTAAAGAAGCCAAAGTTCAAGGATAAAATATTCCCACAGAAAATAGAAGGTTTTATCAACATAATATCAAAGCCAAGCCAAAGGTAGACTAAAACCCCACGAATTCTATAGAATGGAAACAAGCTAAACCCAAATCAAAGAAGTAATTCAGTGATAGAACACTTCAACATCAAATGGAAGATTCTAGATTCGAACCCAAAGCAAAGAAGTGACTCAGTGGTAAAACACTCCAACAATAAATAATAGAAGATTCTAAATTTGAATCCTAATTAATCTACTAAATAATAGATCTGACCACACTTCCACTAAAAACCATCGGTTCAAGTCTCTCTCATAGTCCATAGATATTTACACTAAGCACCAGACTGTATTTTTCGTTTTTGCACGACATTCACTTTCATTTTCATTGTATTTTTCCTAAACACACGTAACTGGGCTGTGATTTGTAGGTGACTTCAATGAAGGACCAAGACCAATATTGGGCTGACAGGAGTAAACCATATCACTATATCTCTGTGAAGGAATTTGCGGATATGTACAACAGATTTCGTGTAGATAAAAGGCTCTCAAGCAAATTATATGTACCATACGACAAGACTTCTAGCCCCAAGCGATCTCCGGTATTAAGAAAAAACCTAATTCCTAAAATGGAAATCTTCAGGGTCTGCTTTGCTAAAGAATGGCTTCTTCTCAAACGCAATTCCTTCATTTACATATTCAAGACTGTACAAGTAAGCCTTAATGTGCAACGAGAAGCTCTACCGTATAGTGATTCACACTCAATATAACCAGGCCTCACGAAAGCTGTTTATTATGCAGATTATTTTCGTAGCATTTGTAGCAACTACAGTGTTCTTGAGAACACGAATGCACCAACGAGATGAGGAGGATGCAAATTTATATCTTGGGATTCTCTTTACTGCCCTGATGACAAACACGTTCAATGGCATGGCTGAGCTTCCATTCACACTTGCCAGACTACCCGTATTTTACAAACAACGAGACCTCCTGTTGTATCCTGCATGGGCTTTCTCCCTCCCCGCCTTTCTGCTGAGTATTCCAATCTCATTTTTGGAGTCAAGTGTTTGGATTGCCATCACCTATTATGGAGTAGGATTTGCCCCTGAAGCTGTCAGGTAGACTTGGAGATTCCGTTAACATTGATAAATGATGCACCGTCAAGCCTGAACCATTTTCTGTTTTCATTTTATTCACGAACTACCTTTTTTAGCATGCAAAGTGACAGTTCTATGAGAGTCCACTGAATTGAAAGAAATTTTAGAATGTTTATCTTTGTGAGAAATGGTTTTTCAGAATCTTTACAGTTAATAGTGCCGCTGACAATGCAGGTTTTTCAGGCACTTTCTTATACTGTTTCTGCTACATCAGACGTCATCTTCTCTTTTCAGATTTTTAGCAGGACTTTGTAGGACAATGACAGTGTCCAATATTGGAGGAGCACTCACTTTGCTACTAATATGTTTGTTTGGAGGAGTCATCATTACCAAAGGTATGCCATCCTTCTCAACCTACACGGTACTCAAATAAGAGAAGATTTGTTGGATCTCAGCTTCTACAACATTTTGTTTCTTGTACAGATAGCATACCCAAATGGTTGAGATGGGGTTACTGGTGCTCTCCGCTAGCATATGCACAAAGTTCCCTCGTTTTGAATGAGATGCTCGATCCCAGATGGAATAAAGTGAGTTTCAGTCCATTTTAACTAATCTAGTTGCATGTTAAACGCTGTAGCAATTTGGTTGTAAGAACAACAAACTAACCACTCAAGAGGGGAACCAACAGGGACAGTAAATATTAACAGCAAGTGCATTGCCTAGATTAACAACTTGATTACTTTTTCAAATTACAGAGTACAGATTCTTCACCAAACTTGGCTCTTGGTTTACTTGAGAGGCGTAACATCAACCCCAACGCATATTGGTATTGGATAGGAGCTGCAGCTTTATTGGGGTTTTCTGTACTATTCAATTTTTTATTCACAATATCGCTTGCATATCTGAATCGTAAGTTCACTCATTCATTCTATACCTTCTTCATTAAATTCAAAATTTGGGCCTTTCTGCATGCTGAGTATACTTTATGTGCTGAGAAGCACTTAGCAAGCATCAGGTTATAATATCAAAAGAAATACTCACACAAGCCTCCGGGACTGAAGATGTTGCGCAAAACCAAGAGCTCCAATTCGGTCAATCAAAATCTGAAAGGGCAGCATCTAAAACATCTCCTACCAAGAATGGAAAAGGGGCAAGTAAGAATGATTCTTCTTATCTTCACAAAAATGTTCTTGCATTGTCAACTTCAAAATCAGAAGATTAGCAATGGTTAAGAATCGGTAGAAAAGAAAAATGATTACAAAAGAGCGAACTTTTTTCAGACATACATAATAGTTATACAAGTCTTCCATAGTGAAATCGTGTCTCTCCCGGTCTGCTCAACAGTGTTTGCTTATGCAGAAGAAAAGCAGATGCATCAAATTAAGATGGGATCAATCAAAACAGAAATCACTTCAACAGCTTTGGACGTAGAAACTGGTGTAATGAAGCGAGGAATGGTTCTTCCTTTCAGACCATTGACAATGTCTTTTATTAATGTGAATTACTTCGTTGACATGCCTCGGGTATAACCCATGTTTAATCCACTTGATAAATTGATAGATATCCGTATTTGCAAGTGATTTGAACGATGAAATTGAGTGTTTATGTATCCCCAAATTGGTTAATAAGATGGTTCAATTTGAATAAACATACCAAAAAAATGGACTTTTGAGTAATATTGTCACTTTTGGCATTGAACCTTCCGCAGGAAATGAAAGCGCAGGGAAAAACAGAGGATAAACTTCAACTACTTCGTAATGTAACAGGGGCCTTTAGGCCAGAAGTTCTCACTGCTTTGATGGGGGTTAGTGGGGCTGGAAAGACGACACTCATGGATGTTTTGGCTGGAAGGAAAACAGGAGGATATATTGAAGGAGAAATTAGGATCTCTGGATTTCCCAAAAAGCAAGAAACATTTGCTCGAATCTCTGGCTATTGTGAGCAAACTGATATTCATTCTCCACAAGTAACAGTGAGAGAGTCCTTAATATATTCTGCTTTTCTTCGTCTTCCAAAGGAGGTTGATAACACCACCAAAATTGTAAGTCCCAAACTCAGCTTTTGTATTGCATATTCAATGTTTACATTATTTGGTGGGATTCAGTTCTTTAGCCCTGACTGAATCGACTCATTTGAACTGCCATAGGACTTTGTTGATGAGGTTATGGAGGTGGTAGAGTTGGATGGTTTAAGGGATGCTTTGGTGGGTCTTCCTGGTGTAACTGGTTTGTCCATAGAACAAAGGAAAAGGTTAACAATTGCTGTGGAGCTTGTTGCGAATCCATCAATTATTTTCATGGATGAACCAACTTCAGGACTAGATGCCAGATCAGCAGCTATTGTCATGAGAACTGTACGCAATACAGTTGATACAGGAAGAACCGTTGTCTGTACCATTCACCAGCCTAGCATTGACATTTTTGAATCTTTCGATGAGGTAGAATAAATCTGAAATGGGTGCATTTGACAGTGTTGTTCTTTTTTAATAGATATAGACATTAATTCCTGGCTCATTTTCGGTGCAGCTGCTCCTAATGAAAACAGGTGGTCAAGTCATCTATGCAGGACCCTTGGGTCAAAACTCTGAAGAGGTTGTTGAGTATTTTGAGGTAAGTTTATCTATGTATGACCATTTTAAATTTTTTAATAGGTGATATTTTTAATAAGAAGTGTTTCTAATGTCGCTGAAGATATAATGTGGTATAAGAGAGGAAAAAACTGTTGTATAAAAGAGTAAGCAATAAAAGCTAAATTTTATAAATTCAAAATCAAATTAAATTGTAAAATATTATAATATAAATATTTTTACAAGAAGATTAATGTCATGATATAAATTTATTAGAATTTGAGATTTAACAAATAAAAGAAACACGAAAACAGTTGTATTGAAGTCTTATAATAAGTCAGTAGAAATGCAAAGAAGGTTTTAGCGGCATCTTTAGACTATTACAACTATAAAATGTATCTGGGATAATTTCAAAATAATGTTATCTTTTCCAACCTGCTTTGTTACAGGCTTTTCCTGGAGTGCCAAAAATAAAGTATAAGCAAAATCCTGCTACATGGATGTTAGAAGTGAGCTATACTACTGCTGAACATTTTCATGGAATAGACTTTGCAGAACACTACAAGAACTCAACTCTCTATAAGTAAGTTCTTGTTTAGTTTAGAATATGTATATAACATGTGGCTTTTTCAATACAACCAAGTATCAACTGATGATGCATGGCTTAATGATGCAGGAGGAATATATCGTTAGCAGAAGAGCTGTGTCATCCACCTTCTGGTGCAAAAGATCTTTATTTTCCAACCCAATTTTCACAATCTTTCTTTGAACAATTCAAATTTTGTTTGTGGAAGCAAAATTTGTCATATTGGAGAAGTCCAGACTACAACAGCATTAAAATACTAATAAGTTTTTTGGTTGGCGCATTGGTTGGATCGATATTTTGGCAGGTTGGAGGAAAACGGTATGTGCACCATTGTACAAAATATGAAACTCAATTACGTTTGTAAAGTTAATCTAGCTTCTTAGGTAACTTAAAAGATACTAACGATAAATGTGTTTGCAACAGGGATAACAATATAAATCTCTTTAATATCATAGGGAGCATGTATTCAGCAGTGTTGTTCATAGGAATAATGAATTGTCAAACAGTACAGCCTTTGGTTGCAGTTGAGAGAATAGTTTTCTATAGAGAAAAGGGTGCAGGAATGTATTCTGCAATGCCCTATGCTTTGGCACAGGCATGTAGATTTTCAAACATTTTCTTTATGTTAATATGAAGACATCTTTCACCATATTCTACTTTTTTTTTAAACATTTCACAATTGAATAACACACGATATTGCTAATACTATTTAAATTGTCAGCACAGGTGACCGTTGAAATTCCATACACCATTTTCCAAACAGTTATTTATACCATCATAGTCTACGGCATGATTGGTTTCGAATGGACAATTCGCAAGTTCTTGTGGTTTTTTTTCATCAATTTCATTTCATTTCTCTATTTTACCTATTATGGGATGATGACAGTCTCAATCACACCAAACCTACAAGTGGCTACAGCTTTGGCTGGATCTTGTGTTTCTCTATTTGGTCTATTTTCAGGATTTTTCATTACTAGAAAGGTAACCAATAATTTATCCAGTGATTCCATCAACTCCTCTATCTAAAAATTAAGTATTCAAATAACAAGTTAACAAATACAAACACTAATTCTTATTGACATGTAACTTTTTATGGGTATTATCTTATGCTTTAATCACGAGGAAAATCCAAAAGCTTTGGATGATATCTCATGTTCATTATGTCTACTAGTTTTGGAATCCATATGCTGACTTCTATGAATTCAAAACTGAAGGTTTATCTCATGTTTCTATTGGCGATTTTTTCCTCTGTTTTGATGCAGAAAATTCCTATATGGTGGGTTTGGTATTATTGGATCTGCCCATTAGCTTGGACTGTTTATGGACTCATTGTTTCCCAGTACGGAGACATCACCGACCTCATAGAGGTAGATGGGAAGAAACCAGGAATGCCGCTGAATGAGTATTTGACTGATTATTTTGGATTCAATAATGATTTTTTGGGTACTGTAGCTGTTGTTCTTATAGGCTTCACATTTTTCTTCGCATTTACATTTGCTTTTAGTATAAAACTCTTGAATTTCCAGCATCGATAAGGAGCAGATACAGTCTGTCTGTTAGAATTTTTTGTAAGGTCTGCTCTCGCACCAAATAATCAGCTCCAAAGAGCTTTTCAATTGCTGCATTGTAATGTCAGAATTTTTTGTAAGGTCTGCTCTCGCACCAAATAATCAGCTCCAAAGAGCTTTTCAATTGCTGCATTGTAATGTCAGCTTTTTGTTAGTAATGCCTTTTATCTGCATCATTTGTGTGTTACCATGTTGTTATTTGCTTTAAAATGTAATTTTTCAAATTTTGTTTAACTATATTTTCAATATATTCATAGATTATAAATAAAATATTGCATATATCATATCTATAATGTGCAAATATGATAATATTCAGGACTCAAAATGAGTAAATATAAATTGGGTCCAAGTTAGGATTTCAAGGGCATTTTATTCTTTAAAAAATGTGTTTTTTAGTTAGTGGGGACCATTTTTTGGGCTCCCACTACCGTGGGTTCTGTTGGGCACAATTGAGTTTTTCTCGAGTGTGGTCCCGGCACCTGAGTTCCCTGTGGGCCTAACCCACAAGGAACCTGAGTGCCCTGGCCACACCCAAGACTAACATGGGTGACCCTGGATTGTCCCCGGACCAAGACTGCACCCACACCAGAATCTGGAGCAAAACACAAGAACCCAGTATCCTAGTAAAATATCAATTTTAAATATTATAATAAGATTAGACATAATATATCATCATTTGGGTAAACAATTATATCAAGAGGAGGTGGCGGATTATCTTAGGGATAACTATTAATGAACCATAGGAACTACCAACTTGTTGTGAGAGCCCTAGACAACAAGAGGTACAAACACCGCCAACAAGGTGGTGATGACACAATTATACCAATGTCAACGCCAACATAGAAGGCTTAATAAAGGAGTCTTACCCTTCCATTGAGGTGGACATGAGTGTCATACAGCCTTGCTTACTGATTTTTATTAAAAAAAAAACTAATTTCATTATACTTTACCAGGAACATGGTAATGGCAAAAACTCTATGTCACAAATTTATTGTGACAACTGCTCCTTAGTTGCCACTGCTTTTTTATTTATTTCAGACAACTCTATGCCATGACTCAAAGTTTACACTTGAAAGTGGTAAACTCGTGATGTCAAGGTCATCCTTAGACCTAGACCTAAGCCTTAAGGGTTCATCCATGATGACCTACCTCTGTATCTTTTGGAAAATTAGAAGTTGTGTAGTTCATCCACTAATATTAGGGGAAATTCATTCTCTCCTCTTGCATAAAATCTTTGATCTTCCTTTAAACCTTGACTATTAATCAAGTGTCAGCTTTTAACAAATTCCAATTCCTGTAATGATAATAATTTGTCATCAAGTATTGGTCCCATTCCAAATATTACCAATCAAAGGTGTGCACACATAGACAAATGCATAGGAGTCATATCATTCCATAATCTCCAAATTTTTATTGCAAGGGGCTTGAGCATATTACTCATACACGGGGTGATTAGCCCTACCATATAGCACATATACATAGTAACTAGCTCCCGCATACATCACATATATACAAACCAGTTCTCTCATGCATCACATTTACACAATAGCTAGGTCGTCCACAAGGAATAATTAACTCATGCCCATAGTGGATAAGGTTAACTTCCTAATGACCATTCACCCAAACTGCTACATACCTTAGATAATCTAAGATACCATTTCAACATTAGGATATGCCAAAAGTATATTGTGAGGTTGGCCCAAGTCATTGCCTACTTATTCTTCATTAGAAACTCATTTTCCTTCAATCCATCAGACAATTAAGTAAACAAGGTGGGCCATCACCAACATGTTGTTGGCCTTAGGGCTTGCATGCCACTAGCAAAAACAATCCAACCCTCTAGTGTATGCTCCATGTTGTTGGCACTAAGGCTTGCATGCTACTAAAAGAATCAATCCAAAACTCTAGGCCAATGTAGGGTATTTATCACCTACATGTCGTTGACTCTAAGGCCTGCATGCTATTGGAAATATCACTCCCGCTATCTATTTTGTAAAGCCGAAAGTTTACCAATAGAGCATGCTCCCTGACCACCATCAAGTTAGAGCAACAATAATCTTATCTTTGAGCGGATTGTAGAATTTATCCATTGGCGATCACCTCAAATGGAGAATAATCTACATATTGAAGGTATACAACCTCTACCAATTCCTCATGGGGTCCTTACTCCATCCATCTTGTGTTGTCATAAAAGTAAGTACCCATATCCAACTTAGCACTATAACTAGAAAAGATATCCCTAATTAGGAATACATAGATCACAATCGACTAATTTAGGAGCCTATATACATAGAGTCACATAAGTCTGAGGTTAATCTTTATGATATATAAAAGTAATCACCTAGAACTAACATGAGATGCCTCTTCTTAATATGTACCCACTACCAAGTAGTCAAAACCATTCCCCTCACTCAACTTATTAAATTTGGAAGAACATGATGTATTAAATACAAGTTATCAAGTTCTTTTAATACATCCATAAACATCTAATACTCATTTCAACCTCAATTTGAATTCCATTAAAGAGCGAACTGTTGAAGATTGTAGCTACGATAGAGATCTTTACCTCTGATTTTTCTATATGGTGAAATTGGGATAATACCTCTATATTGCGTCATAGCTAGAGAAGATATTTATGATGATAATTTCATAATTTTAAGTGAGCACAATGTGGCATTCAATGTGTGCTAGGCATCACACTCTAAATATTTGACATTTTATTATATGAAGACATGGGACATGCGAAGAGTCATGTGATTGAAAAGATGAACAAACTTGTTTTTGGAAATTGAAGAGACCTTCAATTGTGATATGAAGAGCCTCTCAGTTATATATATATGTGATTGCTTTGTGTGTATGTATTGGCATCAAGTTGAAAGCATTGTACTTGAACTTCTATTATTTAATAAAAGAGATATTTTTCTGGTGTGGCTGGGGTTTTCCCTCTAGTTGGAGGGTTATCCCACGATAAAGCCGTTGTGTATTTTGTACCTATTTTGTTCTACGTTTGTTTATTATTGTTTATCATTATTTTTGTGCTAAACATTAACATGGTATCAGAGCCAGGCTAGATTATAGCAATATGGAAGTATTGATTGTTGTAGTAGCGATATAGATCTTCTATTATTATATTCCTGCTCCAGTTTTGTTAGTTCCTCTTAAGTATAATGGTCTCAGTTCATGACTGTTCGTGGATATTATATTTCTTCATATTCTGGACATGTGTTCGAATTCTCAGCTTGTCATTTTTCTATGCATTATCGGAGAGTAATATCTATTCGATGGGCTAAATCTAGCAAAGATGCAGTTATTCGAGCTATCATAAATTCTTCCTGAACGAAGTATGGACTTTCGCCTTTGGTCGAGTTTGATGGTGTTGTTCTATAAAAAGAAAAGGACAGAGCAGATACATTGTTTGGTGCAGCTAGCCGATACTTTCTTTCGTTGTGACTGGGCGACTGAAGATATCTAGACCTCGTAGTTGCTCACTGTTCATATTTGAACCTGTTTGAATGCTCATGTTCACTTAAATATTTTTGAATTTATTGTTGACGCTATATGTGATGAAATGGCATCGCATTCGACTATGACTAGCTAGTGAAGATTATTGAAAATTAATGAATAATAATAGTGACAATTGTTTTTCTGGAATTGTTGTTTATGTCTTGGCCACCATGTGCGATGACTTGGCATCGTGAGCTTGCAATATTCTTAAGATGACAGTTTATCAATATTCTTCATGTATGTCGGAGGCATCAATTCATCCTCCTAATTGCCACGAAGGTCTCTTAACTCTCGACGGTTGAGTTGTTGGGCTCTCTTGTTCGTTGGCAAACCTTTTGTATTCTAACCATTTTCATACTTGGATTGATGATAGTGTTATCGGTGTCTTATGTTCTACGGTTCTGAGCATTGAAGAAATACTGAGTGTCGTTCTCTATTTTAGCTTTGATAGTTCTCTCTTGGTAAAATTTTTGAGAAGAATAAAATACACTTCTGTAAGGAGTCTGGGTGAGACTGTAACTATGATCTTCATGTCTGAGTTATCATAGCATCTGCTACAGCCATCTATGCGTCTGCTTCACACATTTTGTGTATGGGCATACTTCTATTGATTGTTAAGAGTTAACAACTGATTAAGCCTAAGAGTAGTTTTCAAATTTTGTGCATCCATACTACAAAGAGATAAGTATTCTATAATTTTATTTTATTTTTCAGCACTGGGAATAGTGTTTGTTTGTTTTAGCATTGATCACTATATATCTCTTTATGATAGGTTGATTTTATTTATCTCTCTTGATCGCAGGACGCATCAAGAAGCAATGAGATGATGAGAGATTCATAAACATGGGGACATTCCTTGTAGTCATGGGACTGAATTGATGATACATATCTTTGTTAAAAGAGGAAGATCATATACAGGAAATGATATTTAAAGGGAGATTTTTCAGCTTCAGAGGGAGGTTACATGATGGAGGGAGATGTCTATTTATTTGCAAACTTATGTTGCAGTGTAACTGCTAAAGCTCCTTGTTTGATCAAATTGAAATCAGTTATCTTATTGTGGTGATCAAATTTGTCCTTGTTGAGAGGGAGTCTTTGTTAAGAGAATCTCAGCCATTCTTATACAAGCTATTAATGAGTTCTTCTCTGTGAAGGAGAAGTTTGAGGTGAAATCCCTTGTTAATGAGTTCTTCTCTGCAAGAGAAGTTTGAGGTGAAATCCCTTGTTAATGAGTTCTTCTCTGCGAAAGAAGTTTGAGATGAAATCCCTTGTTCCACCCTCTATGAGTAGGCATGGTGGACTCACCCTCTGCGAGTGGGCATTGTGAAAATGCATTCTTCTCTAGGAGAAGTCTGAGGTGAAAGCCCTCATTCCACCCTCTATGAGTAGGTATGGTGGACCACCCTCTGCGAGTAGGCATGATGGAAATGCATTCTTCTCTGGGAGAAGTTTGAGGTAAAATCCCTCGTTTCACCCTCTACGAGTAGGTATAGTGGACCACCCTCAGTGAGTATGCATGGTGAAAGGCATGTGTGTGACTCCATGACTTTAATTTTATGCACTTATGAAGTAACTATGATGAATAATGTTATGCTGAGATAACAATGTGATGAGAGTTTATTATTAACATCTTTGGTTGCAGCTATGTGTACCTGCCATACTAAAGATCTCTCTCTTGCTAAGACGGAGTGTTGAAGATTGTAGTTGCGATAGAGATCTTTATCTCTGATTTTGCTATATGTTGAAATTGGGGCAATACCTCTATATTGCGTCATAGCTAGAGAAGATATTTATGATGATAATTCTATTATTTTAAGTGAGCACAATGTGGCATTCAATGTGTGCTAGGTGTCACACTCTAAATATTTGACATTTTATTATATGAAGAGACATGGGACATGCGAAGAGTCATGCGGTTGGAAATATGAAGAGACTTGTTTTTGGAAATTGAAGAGACCTTAGGTTGTGATATGAAGTCTCACAATTCTATATATATGTGATTGCTTTGTGTGTATGTATTGGCATCAAGTTGAAAGCATTGTACTTGAACTTCTATTATTAATAAAAGAGATATTTTTTTGGTGTGGCTGGATTTTTCCCTCTAGTTGGAGGGTTTTCCTAGGATAAAGTCATTGTGTATTTACTATTTTGTACTTATTTTGTTCTACTTTTGTTTATTGTTGTTTATCATTATTTCTGGGCTAAACATTAACACGAACAACCCCAAAACTTGGTAGAATATATATTTTAACTAGCAAAAACAATATCTCAATTAAGGTACATTTATTAACAATAATAGTAATATTCAAATCTATTCACAATGTAACAATTATGTGAAGCCCCAATAGGACTCCAATTGATATTTGACTAGTATGATCAAGCATCATGATCCTATTAATTCTTAATATCAATCTCCATTAGAACATGCCATACCTTAATAAGGCCATACAAACATTATGTAAAATTTGAAAGACATAATACCATAGTTGCAAATTTTCTTTGAACACGAGCAATACCTAAATCATACACAAGATAGGCGAAAACACTATATTCATTAAGTCATCATATGAAGTTATATGAGCTCAATAATATTGATGACAATAATAATAATAATAATAATAATCTAAACCTATTGATTTCATTTCCCTTATTGTTTTGAATCTAGGATATTGTACAACTTTCATTTGGCATGGAACAAGATAATCATATTACACTAATACTAATATACTAATAATATCAATATGTTGATAATAATACTAATATGCTAGTAATATACTAAAATTACTAATATGTTGAAAGAGTTGACCATTGACCCATGTTTCCAAGGTTGCACAAAGATAGGGGTACTTGGAGACTCTAGAGACTGGTACCGGTTCTAGTACGGCTATTTTTTCAAAATAGGAGAGGGTGGTATTTGGAGATGTCGCTTTTTTTTTCAATATAATTTAATAATTTATAAATAAAAATCTGAAAATATAGTGGACTATAACTTTAATTTAATGATACTTGGAGACTGTAACACCGAAATCCCCTACCAACACTAAAATTCCCTCTCATTTCCTCTGTTACAATTGCTCTTAAATTCTTATACCTCAAAATGACATCCAAATCCATTAGATTTGTCACCACTAAACCAGCAAAGTCTTCGCGGAAGTCTTCGATATGAGAGATGTGGCCCAGTAATAAGATAATATCAAATTACTATGGACTTTTTTTTCCATGGAACAAGATAATATCAAATTACACTATATGGCTTAACGAAACTAAGAATCACAAACATATTGTATTATACCGTCTTCTAACATTCAATCATTATATCCACCAAGTTACAAGTTATAGTGCAAGCACAAAAGATAATCTAAACTAAAATAAATCCTTTACTAGATAGGGCTTGATAGCCCATACTATTTGACACAAAATGATAAATCATACAGAAAAAAGTGTTGTGTTATTGCATCCTTGACAATAGATTTTATTAGGGTGTGTCCTTGTTATTATTTGAGGCCCATAATAGAACCCCTTAGTGTTCCATCATATTCGAGGGCCTATTATAAAGTAAATAAGCTACCAATTCTATGATTAGTTTAATTACATGTCAAGATTAGATTAGTCTTTCCTACAATAATTAAAATTGTAGTGTTTCATTTTGTTTCAATACCAACAAAATGTTACAAGACTTTTTAAAAAAAGTAATATTAGTCATTTTAAATTTTAGATTCTCCTTTCTTTTTGCATGCTCTACTAGAATCATGTCAACATCAAAATTTATTTAACCAACAAAGGCCTTCATAATAAAATATAGTTCAATTAATAATATAGTTTATTCTATTTGAAAATAGTTTCAAAGTAATTCAGTTATGTGGAGTCTTATATAAAGCTACCATTAAGTTTTATGTTTTCAAATTATGTGATTTTATGAATATTCTTTTACTATTAAATGAGATCTATAAATTCTATAATCTTTAAAGTTGAAAAATATAAAAAAACTTAACATAACTTTGATAGAAATAAACTTCTATTTTTATCTAAAATTAAAAGAAAGTGAATTGTTGAGTCTGAAGAATATTTTTACCATCAAATAACTGGTTTCACTTTTCCCCATGAGGTTTGTACAATAATAAAATAATTTAAACATTAAAAATATTCTTTGCACATTATTGTGTGCACTTTAATTCATACTATAGATATCCCTTTTATACGAATTTCACACCATACAATGTTATTATTTTGATGGTGCATTCCAACATAAGTGTTCAACAATCATAACAACATATAATTAAAAACTATAAAAGATATAATATGATGCAGATTCTGTCATCTATACATATGGAAGAAAAGAAATGACAATGCAGCAATTCAAATAGCAAATAAAATCATTCCTTATTGATAGGAGGGAAAGAGTAAGCTTATGCGGCAGCCAATTGACAATGATATAACTCTATTATTTATTAACCAACAGATTCTAATGGCTCTAAAACTAATTAGATTGGGATGAAAGAAATCATGTTAAAGTTTAATGGAACTTGCTATTGTTTCTTAATTTTTCTAAAAGATATATACTAAGTTACTAACATTTATACCTTTCAGGTTAAAAAATGACATAATACTAATATTCATACCTTTTATGGTAGAAAGTGTTGTGGATCACCTGAAATTTAAACATAGACATGACAAAGAACATGACAAAGAACATGTCTAAAGGTCATAAGCAAGCTTGTCTAATGCATTTATTGAGGTCTTTGGTTTCCCTGCAATGAAGAGAAGAGAAGACTATAATTGATAGGTCAGAAGCAAGAAGCAAGTTAAGACGACTGAGTGTCTATATTTATCAAATGATAAAGACTTTCTATAATTCATGATAATGTTGCTAGTAAGCTTTTGAATATAATTATATATAAAAAATTATCATCAATATTTCAGATCGTATTTCATGATCTATTATAAAAATAAAAATAAATGATAAATCAAAAAGTATAATCTCAAATATTGATGGTAAAAACTTTACTAAGAGAGTTTTGTTCCTTTAAGATAGACATGTTTTATAACTCTAAAATAGGAACGACAATAGAAAAAGATAAAAACCTAGAAGGAATGCGTCGATGTGACTCCCCATGTCTGAGAAAGATAGAAAAACCCCTCTGTGTCGTTATACACTCTCGCCGCTTATTCCCGCACAATTTCTTGAAATTGGGGCATGAAGAATCTTTAATGGTCGATTCAGGCACGATACCCGATCTCCAAAGCACCCTCCTCACAGACAAATCTGCAAGTCGCCACTTCTCCAGTTTTCTGTATTATATCTTCTGGTCCATTTTCCCTTCAAAATAAAGTGCCCGCGGTCTATTCTAGAAGCTCCCATTTAAGCACAGGTAGGGAGTATGCTTCACGTGATTCTACTACCCTCTTTCCTCACATTGTTCTTGCCTTTTTCTATATTTTCTTCTCTCACGCGTTCCCTCTGATGAAAATCCTCTACCATTTACTTTGACAGACGTCCAGGGCCTTATTGAAAGGAGATCCAGGGCCTTATTGAAAGATCTCCTTTCATTGCAAGCGAGGAGGATGCTATCAAAGATTGTGGAATTTCGTTTTATTTGTCTCAAATTGTCTTTGCTCCCTAATTTCTAAAGAATTTTCAATGAATTCCTTTCACGCCTCCACGCCATTCTTCATAGCGGAATTAGAGTCCCCTTCCATGCTGCCCTATTCTGAATTTGTCAGGTTTCCCTTTGTCAACAATGAACATCATACCCTATTCTGAATTTGTCAGGTTTCCCTTTGTCATCAATGAACGCCATAACTTCTTCAATAACATTGCAGGTTGTGTAAGTCATAGCTTTCGTCAATTAATTCATTGATTTATTTATTTTATACTTGTGTGCGTGTGCGTGCGTGCGTGTGAGTGCACACATATATGTATGTATGTCTTAATTTAATACATATATATAAGTACACATATACGTTCGGTATGTGCGTGCGTGCATGTGTGCATGCGTGTGTGCGTGCATGCGTGGGTGTGTGTGTGCATGCGTGGGTGTGTGTGTGCATGCGCGCGTGCGTGTATTTACATGTGTGTGCATGCGTGCATGCGTGCATGTGTGTGAGTATGTGCGTGCACATATATGTATGTATGCCTTAATTTAATATGTTTTACATAAGCACACATATACGTTCATAATATATTTATATATATTTTTAATTTACATACATACATAATTATGTATGTATTAATTTTTTCAAATTAATTTAATTAGATAACCAACTTTGTTTCAAATCATGTGTCCTAGAGGTCTATAACTATTAAGTTCACTTATTAAAACTTAACTAACTATTAGTTAACCTGATTTAAATGCTTTACATAAAGAAAAGAAAAACCCTATCATTTAAACTGACCCTCTAGGTGACACAATGGAGATCTAATCCTTGGTCGCACATGTAGGTTCAAACCCTATACATGGCACTAACTTAGGGATTCTAGGAGATTAGGTTAAAAGCCCTAGTTGTGGCACTTACCAAGAGCTTTAGACAACAATTTCATCCTTATTTAGATGTCATACCTTATACGTGATGATGCTCCCCCTCCCTTCTCGGATGACAACATACTCCTACATCCACTTGCACACAGATAAAATGTAGTTAGTTGGTATCTTATAAACTTGGAGCATATTCATAATCATCTTCGAAATTGTAAAGTGCACACTTGCTTATCAAAACATATAAAGTCTTGAATTCTATTCATCTAACCAATATTAAATTTATCATTTCCACATTAATGAAATATATCAGAATTGAACCACTTTATCATAATTGCAATTCAAAACATTAAAATCATTGCATTAATAAATCACTGTTCATTTGTCAAAGTGCAATGACATAGAAAAATAAAAAGCAAGATAACATAGCAAAAGAGGGGTGTAACATATCCTCCCCTTTTTGAATCATCATCCTTAATGATTCAAGTAGTATCACAAGAAAATAGAGATAGTGATTAAACCATTAGCACAAAATAGTTTCAATTGTGATAAACATTGAATAGATGAGGGAATCTCTGGTGGATTTCATCATAATCCTCCCAAGTTGCAATGTCCTCAATGTACTAGTCCTATTGGACCTTACATATATTGATCTCCCTATTTCTGTAAGAAAATCTTAGGTACTGAGAGAACTTTGATGGGCTTGATTACGACCACCCCTGGGTTCAAAATATCACACATATTTTTTAAGATATGACACATGAAAGACATTATGTAACTAGGCGAGAGCTAGTGGTAGAGCAATTCTTTAAGCAGCTCGATTGATAACTTCCATGACCTCAAACGATCCAACATATCTCGGCGCAAGTTTAGATGATTTTCCAAACTCAATAGGACTTTTCTAATGTTTGAACCTTAGGAGCGTATTTTCTCCTACTACAAAGTGTCTTGGTGTTCTTTTGGCATCATCATAGCTTTTTTCCTGACCGTTAACTTTATCTAACCTTTTCTTGATTAATTTAACTTGTTCCTCCATTTTTTAGCTCGCATTTGAGGTATGAGGGTTATTATTTGCTCCATCTTGTCGCAACATATAAGAATTCTACACCTCCTTCCATATAGTACCTCAAATGGTGTCATCTTAATGGTTGGCTAATATGAGTTGTTTTAAGGAAACCTCACTAAGGTTAGGCAGTCCTCCCATTTTTATTGTTGATCCTTGTAGTACATTCTCATAAGGTCTTCTAAAACCTAGTTGACCCTTTCAATTTGACAATCAATTTTTGGATGATATGTTGAACTACTATTCAATAGCATCCTTGGGGCTTAGAACAACATTCGCCAAAACCTTGATGTCATCCTAACATCCCTATCAGAAATTATTTTTCCATATATTTCATGCAACTAGAATATCTCTTGTACAAACTTACAGGCAATGATGTGTGCCCCATCTATTAAATTTCTAGGGATGAAATGACCAACCTTGGTGAGTCTGTCAACCACAACTAAGATTGTGTTGTGTTTGTTTTTAGACATAGATGAAGTTCATACTAATTATTTGTCATTTCATTTTCAAAATTGCATTGGGTTGTAGTAGTCATGCTAGGTGTTGGTGTTCATCCTTCGCCTTTTAGCATTCCAGACAGGTAGCCACAAATCTTGCAACATCCCTTTTCATGCCCTTCCAAAAATAAAGGGGTTTAATGTCTGCAAGGATTTTAGTGAATTTGGGGTGACCTTAATATGGTGTTGAATGCACCTCCTTAAAAACTATTCTTCTCAATTCAAATGATTTTGGTATATACATTTGGCTTTGGTATCTCAAAAGGCTATAAGATTTGAGTTGGAATCCTTCATATCCAACTCTTGAGGGTTAGATTGAATAGAATTCCTCACTCGTCGATAGTACTCATCCTCTCCCATCTAATGAAGAACTTGACTTTTGAAGTCTTTGTGTACAGATGCCATAGAAAATATGTGTCTTCTATGGCTCAATGCATATGGAACCTGGTTTTCTTTCCCCTTGATGTAACTAATCTCAAATTCATAGTCTGAAATGAGTTCCAACCATATTTTTTGGCATACAGTGAGGTTTAGTTGAGTGAAGATATATTTTAGTCCTTAATGGTCTGATCACAACTCAAATGGTTTTCCTAATAGGTAATGACACCACATTTGTAGCACGTGCACAATTGTTGTGAGTTATAGATCATGAGGAGCATAGTTTATCTCATATTTTTTGAGCTTTCTAGACTCATAGGTAATTACCTACCCATATTGTATTAATAAACCTCTTAGTCCTTCCCCCGAGGCATTTGTAACCACCATAAAATGTTCTTATAGGCTAGGTACCATTTATATAGGAGTTGTGGTTAGTTTTCCTTTGAATAGATTGAAGGCTTCCTGACACTTCTTCATCCACTCAAATTTCTTCCCCTTTATTTGAACTGAGGTGATGAGGTAGGCTATCTAAAATAAAAATGCATTGACATTTTTGGTAATAACCTGCCAGTCCCATAAAAATACTTTCTTCTTGGAAATTCCTAAAGGTTGGCCATTCCAATATAGCTTTTATCTTTTCAAGATCCATTGTTATTCCTTTCAAGGATATTATATGCCCTAAATATTGAACTTCCTTCTGCAAGAAGGTGCATTTGGATAGTCTCTCGTATCTTTTATGCTCTTGCAGCCACTCCAACACTATTTGAAGGTGTTGGTTGTATTCCTCTTCATTTTTGGAGTAAATCAAAATGTCATCCAGAAATACTAGGACAAACTTGTCCAAGCAATCTCAAAACACACTATTCATGATATTCATAAACACTGTAGGCACATGAGTGAGTCCAAAGGATAATATTGTGAGCTCATAATGTCTATAATACATGAACTAAAAGTAGTTCTGTGGATATCCTCATCTTTCAAATGTAACTAGTGATAACCTAATCATAGGCCAATCTTGGAAAATATTGTAGCCCCACGCATCTAATAAGATATATCATCAATTTGTAATAATGAATATTTAATCCTTATGGTTTCATTATTCAATATTCAGTAATCATGCATAAGTGAAGGCTCACATCCTTCTTTTCAACAAAAACTAATGGCCACCCCAATGTGACATGCTAGGTCATATCAATCCCTCACATAACAGTTCTTGTAATAGTGCCATCAATTCCATAAGCTCAGTGGTAGTCATTAAGTAGGGAGCCCTATAAATTGGTTATGTTCCATGGACCAATTTGATTGAGAAATCAAACACCCTTTTGGGTGGCAATCTGGTTAGTTCTTTGAGAAATACATCTTAGTATTCTTGAAGATAGGGATACTATTCTTCAAAATATTCCTCTAATGCCCTAGTCCACTCTGATATTCTCTCGTCTTGTGTAGTTACTTCAAGGATCATTAGGTCCCATTGAGCATCCTAATATCCTCAGACCTTACTAATTCTTCCATCCTAACACCAAATAGTTGACACCCTTTCCTACCACTTATTTTTAATTGCATAGTTGAAAGTTGTTGTATTCTAACTTTCCATTGTACATCTTGCAATTTAACTCTATATCCTAAGTCATCAAGTCAATGTACTAATTTTGTGAAGAAGCCAAGTCTAGCCCTATGTTTCCATTGTTATTTCATTTCTAAGATCATCTCATATGAACCTATAGGTGCTACATACATATTGACTTCCATTGTGCAGTCGGGAAGTTCAATCTTGGCCTCAAACAAACACTTCTCTACCTAAGCTCTCGACATATTAGCATATTCAAGGGTAAAAGCACAATAATCTGTCACCTTTTAGGCTAACTTATCAGCACAACTGAATTTTAGTATTTCTTACTAAAAATTAATTTTGGTCAAACATATGGTCTAGCTAGATTCATTATAGTTAAGTTAGATAAGTGCTTTAACGTTTCCAATTGGAAATGTATATTAAATGCATGTTTTAT
>MU225678.1:1642571-1656215 GCA_018584345.1 Thuja plicata | reverse complement strand
AAAATACCCTTTTGTAGAGATCAGAGTCAAGAATATCTCTTATAGATTTTATAGTGTTTTAATTAGACATAGTCTATTATAATTAAAAAATATTGCAAGTAGGTATTTTAACAGTCAAGGAGATGTTTATTCGGAGAAAGAAAAAAATAGTAAAATATATTAAATAAATTTGAAAAATATAGGGTGCACTAGAAGAGAGAGTCCTCTTCAAGAATATATATTTCTTTTTTTGATTGGGATATATTTGTTATGAAAAATATGGCAGGAGATGAAAACTGTCGATTTGAGGTGAGTTGGAATTTGAATTGTTATAAAAGAGAAATTATAGGTCACAAACCAATTTTTATTTCTTCATGCACTAGCTATATATGCCATCTATAACATATTTTGAAATTAGGGGAAAAAATGTTTATTTACATTTTTTTTTTGGCGGGAACTAGACCCCTAATTTTCAGTATGTTTCTGCAACTGAAAATTTGTCTTTAAAAAATAAAAAAACATATCAAAACTTATTCAAAAAAAATATTAAAAATATTAATCATAAACTTCATCCATTTTAAAACATTTTATTAGTTTACATCATCTTCAAATTCCAAACATAAATGTCACTTTTATACTATTGAAGTTGAACAACCTTGATTTTGTTAGCCTTTTCCTTATAAAAGGGTGATAGATTATTGTGTTTTTACCCTCAACCAACCAAGAGTCGGTCATCAAGCCAACTCTTTTAGGAAATTTACTCAATAACTTAGGAGAAATAAAGATCTTAGTAGGTCCTATGTCTATCAAAATTTTAATAGGGTTTCATAGAGTGTATCAGTTGTTTCTACAGGAGTGATATGGAATTTTTCTTGATGGTTGTCCATTGTAGCATGGATACATTGTTGAAAAATTGCCAACTAGGATGGTAATGGGGTTCTCTAATACCATCCACATTTTTTCCTAGTTGGGCCTTGATTGGTGTAATGTTTGCCTCAGCAAAAATAGCACCCACTAAGCAATCCTTTCTTTTCTATACCCTTACAAGGAGTTTCCCTATCCTTTTTGCAACTGCCAAAATCTTCTTTATCTCCCCTAAATTCCTTTCTTTTTCCTCTACATCCCTTATCCTTTCCATCACTGTAGTCCTATTTTTCACCTTTCTTTTTGAAAGGTTGAGAAGTTTGTGTCTATTTATCGCTCTTTTTACTCCTTTCATTGAAGTTGTCATCCCTCCTAAGTATGTGTTCCTTTCTGACATCCATCTCATAAGTTTTGTGCATGGTGATAGGGTGAAGGACATCCCCAATCCCACCCATTCAATTATTCAAATTTATGATGAACTTTTGCAACTTGAGTCATTCATCTTTTTGGTACGGAGGCACATACTTCAATAATTGGGTAAATTTTTCCCAATATTCTTGTACATTATGTTCCCCTTGTCTAAGGTTATGAAATTCCAAGGCCTTCTAGTTAAATAATATTTGTGGTAACCACCTTTCCAAAAAGTGCGTTACAAACTAGTTCCATGTGATATCTTTGGATTTAAGCCCTAATTGTACCTTAGTATTTTCCCACCATGTAGCTATCTCACGAGTCAACTGGTAAGTACTCCACATTGCCTTATACCTCTTTGTATAATCTATGAGTTCAAAGTACTTTTCCATTTAGCTAGCCAGGATTCAAGAATTTCTCCAGACATAGAACCTTGAAACTTCTGGGGTTTGAATTTCTTCATTTCTTGGATTATGTCACACGCCACCTACTTACCCTTATTAGACTAATTTTGGGTAAAGATATGGGTATTTTACTATTCCCCTTAATGTGTATTGTGGGAAGTAGTATTTTGTCTACTAAGGTATTCCCTAAACAACGATTCCTACTCTCCCTCCCTAGTGCCTTTCAGTTTGAAAACTTGATGTTTTATGGTTCTAATCCTATCCCGAGTCTCTTGCATCATGGCAAGTAACTGCTCTAGTTTGCAATTGGATTGTTTGAATGCCAGTTCCTTCAACATTATTTCATGTATGTTTCATAGTCACATTTTGGTTTCCTTTAATAAATATCAATATTTGTTTTAAGATTCCGCTTAACAATTCATTTATGCATAATTAAATAGCATATATCTCCACACAACAAAATTATGTCCTTTAAATCAATCACATCAAGACATTGTTACATGTACATTCTTTAGCATTTGCTAACACATCAAAACTTTTTTATAAGCCTTTTACATCATTTACTAATGATCTTGTCTTGCTCGTCATTTATAGAAGAATTTACAAGTTTAATATCCAGGGTTGCTTTCTCATGTTTGTTTGACCCTTTTGTTATAGTTGTTTCCTTAGGAATACTTTATGGTTTAACTTGTGGGTTTGGTTTCATCTTAGCTATGATAGTTGCTTTGAATGTTTGCTTCTTGTAACTTGTCCATGCACATCTTTCCTTGTGAAGATGTGTTATTGCTTCAGCCATGGTTTCCATGTCGAAGAGAGGTGAACAAAAATAGTCATGTTTGAGCCTAAGTGGCCAAAGATAGTTCTAGAATAGGTATCGAACCCTCTCTACTTGGTGGTATGTATTTACATCCTAGATTCACCTAAAATGCTTCATTTTAGTTTATTATTTAAGTTACCTAATGGTGATCCCTAGGTTCAATGTCAAACCTAGTTGCGTTGATACCATACGTAACATGCAACTACTATGTAATAATATAAACTCAACATTACTTTTTGTAAACAAAATATTCATAGATAGCAATGTAAAGATAAAAATATATATATATAATGAAATGTGTTTTGATGTATTTGTTTTATAGGGGAAATGTAGATATGTGTGAGGAAGATAAGATGTTCCTTTTAACCTCAAATACACAAAGGAAGGATCCAAATTGATTAACCTAAGAAAATGGTCAATACGCAAATGAATCAATCGATTGGAAATGAGAATAAAGAGGAAAAACTCTAGATTCCCATTTTGAGAGGGAAAGTATGTAATATATTTGAATTGATTAATAAACCTTAATTGAATTTAATTAAAGAAAAGTACTAATCTCAAAATGCAACAGATCTAAAGAATATTGTTTTCAGGTGTCTGTACTGAGTTTCTGGGAATTCTGCAACCAGATCTGTAACAAAAATGCAGAGAAGGAGAAAACCCATAAATATTTTCCGAATCTGGCTCAGGTCTGATTTTGACCCAAAAATGAATGTCACCTTTGACCCAGAAAGTCTGATTCTGACCTGCACAGTCCGACAGAAAATCTGTTTCTGGATCCTGACAGTTTGCCAAAAAGGGTATCCAGATCTGCACTCCAATCCGTTGTTCTGAACCTGTCCCTGTAAGAAAAATGGTTTTTTTTTGGGGGGAGGAGTTTACGTTGGTCAAACCCCAGTTTTGGAATTAACCTTAGAATTGAATTGAAATTGCATAGATAAATAAAGTAAATGAACAAATTCACCTTGCTTGTATAGAAACCTTTGTGGCAGATTTGAATCCGTGGATCCACAAGTATGTATGCACCAAATGGATGTAGAATGTAGAATGTCAGATGTAGGATGGATCAAATCAATTGATTTTAGATCTTCAACACCAATCTTGAATGGATCTTTGAATAGGAAGAGGCTTGGAGGAATGTGGATGGAGAAATCTTCAACAAGAGGGATCCATAGAGCTTGAATCCTTCAAAGACTGCCAATGGATCTCCTAGATGAATTGAATGCTTGAAAGTGATTGAATGCTTGAGAGTAGATGATTACTTCTTAGCTTGCTTCAAGTCTTTCTTCTTAGCTTGTCCTTCACACTTAGATTTCACTTCGATCGTTCTTGCTTGGTTGATGATTTATGGTTAGAGAAAATGAGAGGAGAAGGCTTCCATATATATGAATCTAGGGCACAATCTTAAAGAGAGGCCTACATAGGAGAATTAAATTCCAATTAGACCTATATCCCTAGAAGTGGACCTATATTAAATATAATTTCAAGATTCGTTTCCCCAAAGACCGAAACAACTGACCTGGAAGCGGGAATTAAATCTTTCCAAAGCCCGACATCTGGAAACTCTGGAAAATTGAAACCTAGACCCTGGGTCAGAATCAAGGTTGAATCTGACCTAGGTCAAGGTTGAGGTTGACCATGACCTAGGTCAAGGTCGAGGTTGACCTTGACCTAGGTCAAGGTCAAGGTCAACCTTGACCCAGAAAGGTCGACTTTGACCCTGAGGTCAAGAATCTCAGATTTGCAGGTTAAAATACCAGAAATAGGCAAGAGATAAGTGGGAAATGGGGCACAACAGGGGGAAAAGACAGATCCAAGTCAGAGACCCATTCAAGGTACTTGACATGACCCCAAACCACTTAAACAGAGGGCTAAACCAATCCAAAATGGAAGTGCTTCCATTTTCCGACGATACAAGCAATAACAAAAAACAAACTGAAAAGAGAGTAAGTACAAGAGTTGATCAACTTTTAATAAACATCCTTAATTAATTTTAACAACTAAAATAAACTTTAAAATGAAAGATAATTTTATCTGTATCACTACTGACAATTGTAAGAAAAACAAGTAATGATGTAAAGATGGGAACCTGATACAATTTTGAATTATGTTTAAGTGTTTCCAAACACTTTTTACTATCTGCTAGAGAGGGGGAGCATCATCGAGGTTCTTTACCCCCAACCATGAACCAAATGGTTTCTCGCATATCCTTCATTTGGAGAGTGGTATTTCCCTACTCGAGGTGTAACATCTAATGGACTGAATGTCATCTGAGCTCTGGTTTTTAAGCCCTACACTACTCTAGTTGGTCACACTCTAGGTAAGCCCCCATCTAGTATGACCTCACTGAATTAGAGGTGTAGCTAGGTCTTATGAATAGATAGACGCTTGCTAAGAAATGTGCCACCTTTCCCAAGGATTCATTTAACAAGCACATTTTATGTGTAGTTTGGGTTCACCACCCTACTCAAAGTTGTAATTTCCATATGACCCTATTGGTGTGGATATATGCTTTACTTAGTTATGGAAAATATCAAAGTTTGTACATGTATCATCTAAGCTATAATTAGATGTTTTCATTCATTATATATGAGCCTTTTCTACTCCCATGAAGACATATATACATCGTTTATAGGTTTTCTAGCATCCCCATTCTAGATTTAGAGTTACCAAAGCCATAAGAATATGGCTCTCTGGTTTTGAATTAATTTTTATAAGTTTTCACTTGTTTCTAGTAATAATACTTTTATACAGGAAACAAGTATGCCTTAGTAAAATTACAAATATGTTTCCCTAGGATACAATAGTGTATGCATTGTTATCGTTCAATAATAAGCTTTTCATGAATAGTTTTGTTTGCATGTTTTTCATTGTTTAATAAGCTACAACAAAATTTCACAATTATGGTGCAATGGTTTATTGTTGTTATACTTATAGCTTTGTCTAAATTTCTACATCTTTGTTTGGTTAAAAAATATGTAAATATGAGTTAGCTTAAAGTGTCACTCTTAGTATCGTCTCTTCCTTGTGAGGCCTTCACTAAGAGCCTAGCTAATGAGCTCAAGAAGAATTTAATGCTTGGGTATTTATAACCAACACATTAAGCTTTGTTATTGAGTTGTAAAGTGTGCTTTTAATTTATAATTTATTTGATATTCTTCATAAATACATATATTTTCACAACATGAATGCTAACTTTTTCTAATCTTCCAACTCTAGTCCTCCAAGAGGGCATGCTATACTAAACTAGCAATGGCATCATTTTATGAATTACTCACAAAAGTTGAAAACTTCACTACATTATTTTCAAGAAGCTACCTTTGCCAGTAAAGCAGAATTAAAAGAGTTATCTATGCAAGAATAGCTACATAGTAAAGGCAAAACTAATAATGAGGTCCTTGTTATTGAGTAGAAAATCATTCTTTCCAAAGGCTTGTGAATTTGTAAACCCTATCTCATATTTCCTATAGCTCCCACAACTTTTATTTGTCTTTCTCATTTCACCACATTTTTTCCATTCTTAATTATTTTTGTTCCTTCTTCTAAAACAAGAATGTATTCTTCTCTTTTTTATCGATTCTCCCATTTACATTTACATTTCCTTTAAATTTCTTATGAATTTCAAAATGGTTACTCAAATGAAATGGCATTTCCAAAATATTTGCGACCTTCTTGATCACTTCCAAGATTATCCATGTGTTCTTACCAATACCATGTCGATTCTTCCAAATGAAATGTTGTTTTTTATTCAATTTTTATTCACATTTCTTATAAAATAGGGTTCAATACCGTTTATATCCTTGTCATCATGCAATATAGAAGATTAAATATCTTCTATCAAATCCATTTAACCTTCTTGGTGTTTAATAACAAGTGACAACTTCTTTAATATAAGTTGATGATAAATATATTTAGATGTTTCAATATAACAAGTTTGGCTAAAAACCTTCCCCTTAATGGGTTGTAGTTAATAAACTTAATAATAACCTTTAAAAATGGAAGGTTTGTCCATAAGTAGTATAGAGGATTGAATATATACTTAAGTATGTATTATGTATCCATACATACATACATATATATACATACAAATGCATATATATACATATACATATACATACTGTACAATATGAAAGGGGGGAGCACCTAAAGATATAGTTTTCCACATTTCGTAAGGTACATTAGAATACAAAACCACCCCAAGAAAAATCAGATCAACACCACCTAGTAAAAGGTATGCTAATGCAAGATTTTCACTTAGGGTGTTTCTATTCCTTTGCTTCTTAGAATTGAGAAGGTGTTAGATAATATTGAAATGAAAATGACTAAATAAGATAAGATCTGAACAAATCAAATTGAAACAGATGTAAAAAAGGACAAAGATGAATTTGAGTGCACCTGTAAATGAAATAGGAGACACATGAAGACTCTGAACTGAGTTCCTGATGAGTCTGAAAAAATCTATAACTCGAGATCTAAGATCTTGAGACCTGTATCTGCACCTAAAATTTCACTTCTTTTTGCAGGGAACAAAATGTTTGGAACGTTATGTTCCCAGGTATAAAATCTTTAAAACATTTAGTACCTAGGGTTTTCTATCATAACAAATTGCAGAGTGTCTCTCTTAGGGCTGAGATGGTATAAAAGTTCCAATACTTGATTCTGGGGTCCAATACACCTTCAAATATGATAAATCTGTGCGTGAATGGCTATATAAGGGTTTCCCTTTGTCAACCCCTATTTTGGTGATTCCAACTTCCAAGAATAGTCAATATGATAGAGATAAAATATGTAGTGCTCATGAATCTAAAGTATGTCTAAATTGCTATGAGCTAAAATGCATTAATGCAATGTAAAGATCTATCCTAGTGCAATAGAGTAAACCCTATATGAAAATGAAATCAATGTGTTATTAAAAGTATGTAACAAATATAGATTTGGAGCACAAGTGTATAGATCCGAAGATAACAAGAAACCGTACCCAAATCCAAAGAGGAAGAGTACAAGCCAATCATCAGTCGGTGATCTTCTAGTCATCATCATAATCCTTTTGTATCTCCATCATGATGTTGGAAAGCATTTGAATTCTTGAATGCTTGATAGAATATTGGTGTGACCTTGATTTACAAGTCCTCACTTCATGGGATGTCTTCAAATTGGGGCTCTAACCTTGCAATTGCTTTCATATTACCAAAATAGAGTGGGAGGCTTTCTTTTATACTAAATCAGGAGATAAAATCAAGAGAGTCGACTGTAGATCAAAATCCACCACCAAATTACCGAGACAAGGACCCAATTTAAATTTGGGCTCAAAAAATGGGGAACAAAATATTTGAAATGTTATGTTCCTAGAAACAAAACATTTCAAACACCTTGTTCCACCCAACTTAGGACCGAATTTGGATTCTGGATCCCAGACAATTAGGAGATGTAGGATTTAATCTGACAGCCAATTTCGGGATCAAAATAGAACACCAAGGCCACGAATGGTAACATAGGACCTAGAAGATGAAACAAATTATTGGATTGGAGGAAAAATAGTGGAACACACTTAGAAATAAGGGCTTACCTTGATTTTAAATTATAGTAAAGGGATAGAAGGTTCATGTTCAATTTCAGGTGCTCATTAAGTGCAATTATGAAGTCTTATTATGTAAACTATAATGAAAACACACTAATGCAAGTGTTAAAAAACATGAAATTATATACCACTTAGGTGCTTACAATTTATGATGGTACATTTAGCCTCCACTTTAGTGATATATGATACTACGTGCATATGCAAGATAAAGTACAAGAAATTGGTAAATCAAAAAGGATATGTTGAAGCCCCCAACACATAATACCCGCAAAAAAAATTAGGAACCACATTTTGCAAAACCACTTTGTTAGTTGAGAACCATAAAGCACCTAAGGATTACTAAAAGAATGATGAAATCTGTGGGTATCTATATACCCCTATTTTAGCTTGCTAATTATGAAGGTTAAATAGGGTACATGTTTACCACAATGAATTGTGAATGTAAGCTTGTTGACAAACACTATCAATAGGTTTAAAAATGAATTTGGACCATTTTATAGAGCATTTTGATTAATAGGGAACTGAATCAAAATCTCAATGCAACAAACAATGTGAGAATCAAATCTCTCTAGCTCAAGACATGAGTGATTAAATAAAGCATACATCAAGGACAAAATAGTACTCCATGATCTAACCCACTAGAAAATATATGAGAGCATGGAAGGAAGAGAGAGATATCTTGAATCTAATAATCTAACAAGTTTTGTTATGCTACATGATTCATGGGAGAGGAAGCGGAGGATAAGGGAAGTCCAACAAGTTGTGTTATGCTTGTTCCACTCATCCCAATGAAAGAGGAAAGGACAATTGATGGTCTAGTATGTGGCATTATGCTAGTCAATTATACCTTGAAAAGTTTGTACACAGGGCATCTTGACAAATTTTGCCCTCAGGGGCGAGTTTGAAAAGTTTTGCGCACAGAGGCGGCTTACGGGATCAACCTTACAGAAACCATTGTCTTCGTGTGGATCAATAAAAAGCAATCCGTCCTAAGGAAGCTTTGAAATTTTTTGCACACAAGGGCGGCTTACGGGATCAATCTTACAGAAAGAGTTATCTCTATGTGGATCCATAAAAAGTGATCAGTCCCAAGGAAAGCATTGTCTCCCTACGGATTAATAAACACGATCATTCCTAAGAAGGGAATTTTCTCCTTAGGGATCAATAAGGATGATCAGTCCTAAGGAAAGCATTGTCTCCTTAGGGATCAATAAGGATATGGTGACATCATAAGGAAAAGAGAACAAGGATACCTACTTCCAACAACAAGGATATATCCTTAAAACAATAATGTATGTTATAACCCTAGCAAAGAGTGAAAACCCTAGCAAAGAGTGAAAACCCTTATTAACCAAGGAATAGATAATCGTGAAAGGATATCTGCAAGTGGGTAGAGACCCTTGAATGGAAGAGATATTGGTTACAAGATGTCTACCTTTAAGAGGTATTCTTGAATAAATATAACATCTTCAAGTAAAAGAGGGGGAGGAGAACAAGAATGCACCCTCTTATCCCCTATTGATAGGTGAAAAATATATTCTTGATGGAGGATAACACATTATAAGCCCCCAAGTAATGGTATTTGTTTAAGATAAACATGCACTTTCAAAGCAAGGAAAAGGTTGTAACTCGATATGTAAATATCCTAAAAAAGTGAAAATCATTGCGTAAACAAACAACTCCATGCAATAAATGATATTATGTCATCAAAAAATATCATATAAATGAGAGAAAGTGAATCCTTATAAAATAAAAAGGGATTTGAGAAATGAAACCTTTCCCCCCAAAGGTGAAGTCAAATTAAAAGGTAACCAATGATATACCTTAAGCGATAGATATTTTATAATAGACATGGGCTTTCCAACAAGCATAAGGTTGTAACTTGGGACGTAAATCTCTTTAAAAAGAGATCCTTACGTAAAACAACAAATCCATGAAAGAAAGGAAATCATATTATAAAAGAAACAAGTCAACAAAGGGATATTGGGTCTTTTTGGAAGAAAAGAGAAAATGAGAAAGGATTATCAACTAAACACACCTTCCCTATTGTTAGGAAAGGGAATACTTGGGAAAGGACAACACATTAAGCACCCCAAGTGAAAGGGCAGTTATAATAGAAATGCACTTTCAAGAAAATAAAAGGTTGTAAACTTGGGATGTAAATCTCTTGAAAAAGTAAAGATCCGTATGTAAAAAAAAAGAAATGTATGCAAGAAAGGACATCATATTATAAAAAAAAACACTTCGACGAGGGAATAAAATGGGTCCTTGGGATAGGAAAATGAAATAGTACCCTTGCCCCCCCCCCCCCAATGTGGAGACAATTAGGAATAAGGAAGACTATTATGTTGCTCACAAAGTTTGATTGCACTTAAAATTGCACCACCACAAATGACAAAGAGCCTCCAAAGGATAGGCTAGCAATGTCACATAGTGAGGAGCAAAATAATAGGAGCTTAGATGTTATTTAGAATGGTCATGACAAAGGTGCAATTCATTGTTAAGTGTCATTTGAATCAATGCTAAAATCAATGAATTCTTGAATTTTACACTTCAAATTATAATATTCATTAGTCTTATGGCTAGGAACTTGATGATACATACAAATGGAAGAATTGTTTTACTTGTGTTTTCTATTTTTTCATTTGTTTCTTAAAGGAAGAGTAATTAAATTGACATTGAAAATCTCAAACAAAATATTCTCTTATTGTGATGAGAAATTAGGAGAAGAATTTGTAGATTGATTGGACAAATGAGAAGGTTGGAAACCTAGAGTTTCTTTGGAACGATGTGATGTAGATTTCTCATTGGTTTCAATGCTTTGTTGTACACATCCTATACCATATCCATCATCATTAACGTTTGGAATATTAAAAAGATAAGGGTCTCTTTTAGGTGGAATTGGATTGAAGTTTAAAGAGGCCCAATCAATATACATACATGTGTTAGAATAAGGTGTTTGGTTCTCAAATTCAAGCCTTTTGCCTTTACTTTGGAAGGCAGGTGTAAAGTCTAAAGTTTGCCAATTATCATCTTGGAAAGTTGACGGTGTGCTTATTTGTCTCAAAGAAAAAATTAAAGAAAGAGGAGGGAATTGAATAATGTTGATTTCATTAGGATCTTAATGTGCTAAGGTTGCATTTTTAGAAGGGAGGGCATCAAGGATATTATCCCCTTAAGGATTGTTTTTATGTGTATGGTATTGCATGATAATCGAGTTGTGTAGGACCTTTTAAAATAATCACTAGTTTATTTTGAGAGGTATCTTGAATGGTATTGGCTTGATTAGGTTCTTAATTATCGAAAGATTCATTTGGAAAAGAGAGAGCATCAAGGATATCATCCTCTACTTCTAAGGTAATTTCATTAAAAACTTTAGGAGAAGGAAAATCATAACTCATTAGTGCTTCATCCCTAGAGGGAAGATGATTGAAATGGATAGGAGGAGAAGTGTCATTTAGGGAATTAGGATATATATCACCCTCTTTCTCAAGAATATCATCCTCTTGCACAAAGGTAATCTCATGGGGGAGGTGTACATAAATAGAATAATCAATATGAATTATCCAATGGATCATCCCAAAGAGGGAGATCATTGAGAGAAGATTCAAAAGCATGTTCTTGCCTGAATATGTCCTCATGATGGAGAGAATCATTAGGAAAGGAATCTTTAAGAGGTTCATAAAGGGGATTGTTGTAAACTCTAAATTCTTCTATCACATTAGTCAACTTTTGGCAAAAAGATAGTTCGGGAGGTGTAGAGGAAGACTTATTAGAGATGAAGTCATCAAGGACTTCATCCATTATATAAAAGTCTTCACTATTGAATGAATCATCAAAGGAAGTAAAGCTTTGTACAAGGAAATCAAACATTTTACAATGCAATCACTAGTAGAATTGGCCCCTATTTTCGACAAAAATTGGTTGAATTATCTACCCAGATTGGTTGAAAGGCCCACAATTTGCTTTGTCGGTATTTTTCTGGTTGAAAGTTTGACACATCCTAGTCTAAGTCAAAATTTCTACGCAAACTTTGGTTGAAATTGGCATGTTGAAAATTCCATATTATTTGTCGAAACTTCGACCAACTATCGTCAGAATGTTTAACTGATCTGACTAGCATGTCAAACCCACCACGCATATTTTCAACACACAATGGTCGAAACATAAACCGGCCCAAGTTAATGTTTTGACCAAGTTTGGTCAAAATGTTTGACCCATCCGACCAGGATGCCAAACCCACGACGCAAACTTTCGACATAGAATGGTCGAAACATAAACCGGTCTAAGTTAATGTTTCGACCAAGGGACGTCAAAATTTTGACCAATACTGAATTTAAAAAAAAAAACAAATTGCATCTTTATCCAAAAAGTTCTTAAGAAGTTGCAATGATAATTGCAAAGTTGTCAAATTGATAAGTTTTGCAACTTTTTTACATTTTCTATCAAATGTTGGCTTCCTTGCCTAGATGTGATACAAATTCATGTCAAATGATATTTTGACATGATTTTTTTTCTCACATCTAGGCAAGGAATCTAGCATTTGATAGAAAATGTAAAAAAGTTGCAAGAGTTACCAATTTGACAACTTTGCAACATTGCAACTTGTTGAGAAATTTTTGCACAAAGATGCAATTCGTGTTTTGGCAGTTGCCACCAACCAAGAATCGTTTGGGCCAATTGGAAAAAGTTATCAATATCTAGAGTAATCACCAATGACATCCTGGTCGGTGATTAGTCTAGATATTTCTCTTCAGGTGTATGGTATGCGTCAAGATAATTCACTCCTTATGGTTCTCTATGTTGATGACCTATTGATCACAGGGAGTTCCTCATCCATGATTGTTGCAGTGAAAACTGTGTGCTAAAATGTTGACACACTTCTATGAATCAGTCCATCCAAGGTTGCTCAAGAATGAGACCTCAAATATCGATTCATAGCTCTCTAGTCATGGAGTGCAAAGGTGTGAAATGGAGGCCCTCAGATTGACCTAGTTAGTGCCTATGCAAGCACACCATGAAATGAGAGATTCAAATGCATGAAGATGAGATCTACTCTATATGATAACAATGCATGAAAAGGAAAATTAATCTAAATGATAACAATACATGATTAATCTATGAAAGGAAATACAAATGCAAGATTAATCTATGGAAATAAACATGAATCTAATCTACATGAGGAGCCATGAATGCAAGAAGAAGAAGACAAGAAGAGAGAAGTTGCAATATCCAAGCTCAAGTACTCAAATCCTCTTCCAAAATTGCTCTCCAAACCTGCAGCATAACAATACTATGAGAAACCTACTATGATTGATGATTGATGATTATCAAATGAGAAGGAGAGGTTTCCTTATAAAGAAAAGTGAATGGTTGAGATTAAGAGGCAAAAGGAATTGATCAATGGTTAAGAGACAAAAACCCACCACTTAGGAGGATGTGATGAAAAAGGGATTTTATTTAGTTTTCATTTAATTTATTACCTTTTTCATCAAATAAAGTGCTTTAAGTGGGGATTTTTATTTATTTAATTAAAAGAGGGGTTTTCTTTCAATTAAATAAATTAGAAGAATTTTATTTAATTAAATGGG
>MU225678.1:1590675-1625936 GCA_018584345.1 Thuja plicata | reverse complement strand
AGCCCTAGAGTGTTTCAGATTGTGAGCACATTGAAGTATTTCTAAGGCCATTCACACAAAGAAGCTCATCAGAAAGAGCATGAAAGACTTTGTTTTTTTGTGGTTCAAACTTCAGTTTAATGCAAAGGTGTAGGGATAGGAAACACATGTGGAGCTTGAAATCAATGGAATCCATTCATATTCAAATCAGATTTCTACAAATGTCAATCCAATGTTTACTATGGATGAGATAGCTGGTTTGGAGAGGGAGGTAGAAAAATGGGCAACAGAAACTGCGACAAACAAGGAGGTGAAAGGCAGGGCATCAAAGTGGGTTTAATCAAATGCACACATGATTTAACTTGAGGCTCCTATTGTGGATGATATTGTTCCTCAAAAAGAAGCTTTAGTCATAGAAGAAATTTATAGATTATGAACATTGAACTTATATTTTGTAATTTTTTTGCTAATGAGTGTTCTTGTAGTGAGGAGCACTCAATGAAATATATACATTAATGATAGAGATTAACAGGACTACCATGAAACAAAACTTTTTGAATTACTTAGGTAAAAAGAAACATTCAAAAGAGAAACTAAATGCCAGAAAAGATGCATAACTGTGGCCCGATTTTTCACTTTCCTACTGGCTAAATTTGTAATAATGAATAAATTTCAATTGAAACAATAAAAATTCCATAAGATAGATTCTCACTTTCCACTTACTTGTCTAAGATAACTAGTGCTGGTTCACCACATTCACCATCTTGATCTACAGGAGTGTATTTTGCAAGTAGATAGTAGCCAACAACAGCAAGTGGAATACGAAATGTCTACAATTGAATAAATAAAGCATAAGATCACTTCAAATTATGACATGCAACCATATATATGAGCCTTCTAATATTCACTCTTATATCAGAAATATTAATACTGGCTTGTTTGTTCAAAGCCATTTTAACATGAAATGAATTCAAAATTAAACATTTTCCAAAGAAAAAAATAGTTTTGAAAGTAGACAACACATCTAAATTTAAAAAATAGCTGCAATGATTTCCAACCTTAGAAATTCTTGATGTGATTATGGCTTCCATGCCACTTTCATTAGGTTCTACGTCAGTAGCAGTTGTTTTGAACCATTGCACTCTACTGGCACCTTCTACCCCACCGCAGACAATAGCACTTATTGCAACCTTATTACCCTCCCTCACATCTCCTACAATTTGCAATTGAGTGACCCTTGGTAGAAGGTGCAGCTGATGATGATTGAATGTGTTTGAGGCTTCATTTATACTTCTATCTCTTAATGACAATTCATATCTTTCTCATTTACTTCCCTTCAAGGTTAAATTAGTTTATTATACCAATAACACTCTTAGTGGTCACTGGTAATTGTAGTTGGGAACTAATATTTTTCAAGGATGGCATCTCTTCGTAATTCCTCTTTAAGACTTGATCATTGCCATTAAACTTCTAACTCATGCCTCTTGTCATAAGTAATGACAATATCTGCTTATCGTAATTGCCATCCAATCAACTCTTAATCTTGATTAGACTTGTGTAGTTAGTCTAATCAATATTCTTGTTTATTGTTTATAATAGAGTTAGAGGAGTCAATTATAATTGATTTCCTTTGCACATGTTGTTATGATTGGTGAACATGACTAATCATCAATTAGTTGCTTACTTTCTATATTGATATTGTTGATTGCCACTCAAGTTGTTGTAATATATAAGTCCATATTTCCACTTAGTCGATGCTTGATGCCACCTCCTTGCACTGCAAATGCCTTAATTGATTACTTGCATGAATTGATGACTCTCTTTGCTTGCTATCGATGTTTATCTAATAGTTGCTGCATATTAATCTTAATCACTGTTTATTTATACGTTCATGTTGTTCGTGAATCTATCCTTGACATCACCTTGATGGGAAAATAAATGCAATATGAGCTTAATGAATCCCGTTATTGTTAGTTGTATGTCAACACATCCATGGATAGGAGTCATGTTCTGTTTGTTGATTATTGTGACCTATAGTGCTGAGTGTTTGAATCCTTATGTAATCGCGATTATGTGAAACCATAATCATTCCATACCTATTATATGGGCCACATTTTATATTAGTGCCTTGTTTCACATATTAAACTATATCATTCCTAAGGATGGAAGATCACTATTCACATTATAAAATATGAGCTCCAAAATAAAATATCTTGTTGAACACCATGTCACAAAATGTGTTGTATTTAAGGACACAATATGTGTTATCCTTAGGAAGCATTGTCCACAATGCTAGAGGACCAAGTCAAAGTTATCTCACGCATCTTCTTCTTCTTCCTCTTCTATTTTCTTTGATTTTAGATGATCATATGCACAATTTGATCGTATGGAAGACTTGAGAAGGATCTTATTTGATGAATTTTGTGAACTTGTTCCATGTACTCAATTGTAGATGATAGAAGAGGTTAAATGGAATCAAGAAAGACAACCAATAAATCTGCAATATTCAATATTTAGTGAACATTTCCATCCACACATATGTTCATTTCTAGTTGTGGTAATGGAGAAAATACTTGTAGAAAATTATTGAGAACTGATTAAGACAAGAAATCATCGCTAACAAGTAGCATATTTTGAGGAAGAATATTCAAGTTGAAAATTATTGAATACTGATTGAAGACCCAAGAAATTTAAATTGATCCACAAGTGTTACTAAGGAATAAGATTTAGGTTGAATGCTCTGCTACATCACTTGTCTCACCAGACTCAATCATCTTTATCTCCTTATCCTTTTTTATTTTTCCATGTCTGGTTTCATATTCTTAAAAAAATTTATCATGGAGGACAAGGGACTCAACAAGGAGAAGTTTAGATTTTTGTAACCTTAGGAGGATACATACATACATAGTTTGTGTCTAATATGTGGTGCTTACATGTAGCCCCGTGATGTGTTTAATTAATGTAGCCTCTTGCCAAGACCATGTTTTGTGCCCGTTTTGCTAACATATTACAGGACTAAAAGAAGAACATTTGTTATGGTGCCTCTACTTTCATGAGAAATACTTGGTGTGATGGTAAGCCACTCATCTATTTCCCTAAAAAATTGTAGTTCTATTGTAGATTGTTCTGTTTGGTCATATGTTCGGTTAGTGGAGGGAAAGAGGCACAAGATACACTACAGGTGAGAGGTTTCATTTGTAGCATTCACTTCATAGGCGTATATGCCTTGTGTTGACACCACATATTAGATATAATGGTAGGTTATATAGAAAGGGAAAAATGGAATCGTAGGAATAGTATTGAATCATTTTTGCAGTCTGTTAATTAATTTTTTCAAACAAAAATCAAGGGTTTGTTTGCTAAGAAATGTGACTTCCTTCTGAAGAATCACGACAACATTCTACACCATATCATGGTTTTTCCATCCATACAAAATTGCACGAATACAATTATTATGCATCTAGGGTTTATACAGTTTTTGCAAAATGATCAATTTTGAAAAGCGCTTCGTTTAAAACCAAAAAATATGTGATGCAAACATACTTACCAGGCACAAATTTGTGATGCCCTCCTCCCGCCCAAAGCGCTTCCCGTCTTCAATGAAAAAATGAAAAATGTGTTTCACTTTTCACTTTTTTTTTGTTTATAATCCCGTGTTCATCGAACATTCAACCTTTCTTAATACACGTCAAAATTTTGACCTTTTCAGGATCATAAACAAAAAATAATAATTTCAGAATCCAAATTGGCCTGTCGTCGAATTTTTTGGTCGAAAATAGAGGCCTAATGTACTAGTGAATAACCTAATGCAATGAAATAAAGCATAAAAGGAACTAATCTAAACACACATAACGATGAATGAAAATAAAATATTTTTGGACTGTTAATATTTTGAAATATGAAAATGCAATGAATCTATGAAACCAAAAACAATAATATGCAATTTTTATATCATTTTTTTAATCAATGAGTGCAAAAACTTAGACTAAACATCAAAATAAATGCATATAATATAATAGATCTAAACATGAAATCATAAGTGGAAATGTGTTAACTAATGAAATGAAAAATAAAATGTTTGTGTTGTTTTAGAATTGAAAAACATACACATGCAAGATCTAACAAACCAAAACAAAAGGTATAATGCATCAAAGAGACGGTTTCACCAAAATGTACAATATGAAAACATGGAGCACCTAAATATCTAGTTTTCCCCAATTCATAAGGTAAATTAGAATATGAACCACCCCGAGACAAATTAGATAAACACCACCTAGTAAAAGGTGTGCTAATGAAATATTTTCACTTAGGGGGTTTCTAATCCTTTGTTGCTTAGAATTGAGAAGGGGATAGATAATATTGAAATTCAAATGACTAAATAAGATAATATATGATGTAATCAAATTGAAGTAGATATAAAAGAGGACAAAGATGAATTTGAGTGCACCGAGAAATAAAATAGGATGATTGGAGACTTAGATCTGAATTCCCAATTGTTAGAGTCCTGAAAACACTTGTAACCAAAAATATGAGATCCTGAGACCTATATATGTCTTCACCTAAAATTTCATTTCTTTTTACAGGGAATGGAATATTTGAAACATTATGTACTTGGGGTTTTCTACTAGAAAAAATTGCAGTGTCTGTCTTAGGGATGAGATGGCATAAAAATTTTGACAGATGATTTTGGGGTCTGTAACACCTGCAAATATGATAAATGTGTGTGTGTGGGTGGCTATGTAGGGGTTTCCCTTGGCTAACCCCTTATTTTGGTGATTCCCACCTCCACGGATAGCCAATATGACATAGATAAAATGTACAGTGCTCACGAATCTAGAGTATGTCTAAATTGTTATGAGCTAAAGTACATAAATGCAATGTAAAGATCTACCCTATTGTTATAGAGTAAACCCTATATGAAAATGTAATTAAAATAATGTAACAAATATAGATATGAATCTTAAGTACGTAGATATGGAGATAATAAGAAACCATACCCAAATCCAAAGAGGAAGAGTACAAGCCAATCATTAGTCGGTGATCTCCTAGTCATCATCATAATCCTGTGGTAGCTCCATCATGATTTTGAAAGTGTTTGAATTCTTTAATTCTTGATAGAATACTTATGTGGCCTTGATTCACAAGTCCTCACTTAATGGGATGTCTTCAAATTGGGGCTCCAACCTTGCAGTTTCTTTCATCTTTCTGAAATGAAGTGGGAGGCTTGCTTTTATTAAATTGGGAGATAAAATCAAGAGAGCCAACTGTAGATTAAAACCCACCACTAAATTACCGAGACAAGGACCCAATTTAAATTTGGGTTAAAAACACGAGGAAAAAAATGTTTCAAATTTCATGTTCCACTCAAATAAGGCCCAAATTTGGATTGTGGGTCTCGGACGATTAGGAGATGCAAGATTTAATCTGATAGTTAGTTTTGAGGTTGGGACAGAATGCCAAGGCCGCAAATGGTAACATAAGGCCTAGGAGATGAAATGAATTATTGAATTGGAGGAAAAATAGAGGAACACACTTAGAAATAAGGGTTACCTTGATTCTAAACAAGATTGAAGAGATAGAGTACTCATATTCAATTTTAGGTGTTCGTTAAGCGCAATTATGAAGTCATATTATGCAAACTATAATGAAAACACACTAAGGTGGGTGCTAAACAATCATGGAATTGTATTCCACTCAGGTGCTTATAATTTATGATGGTACACATACATACATACATACATACATACTATACTAAAAAGTTAGTACACATAATTTGATGCTCAGTTAGGCCCCATTTTGGTGATTTCAAGATTTCATGTTCATTATGCTTGATCTAGATACCTATCTCCCCTAATCCAACATCTACCTTATCTTCCCAACTTTACATTTAAATTTTGGCACTTTTTCCTAGGTACATAAGACCCAAGGTTTCATATTCTTAGGAATAAAACATAGAAAGCATTTTGTTCCCCAAGGATTGGGCCCAAATTTGAATCAGAGCCCCATTGTATTGTTTCGGTGGGAAATTAGATCCCGTGGTTGGCTTGGATTAATTTTGAATCCAAAAATGTGTGATGATCTATATATAAAGACCCTATATCTCCTCATTTTTGTATCCATTACTACTCTCAATCATACACATCTAGAACCAAGAAGCAATCAAGTAATCAATAAATCAAGTGAATTCAATATTTGAAGGCAAACATCCAAGATTTAGCATCTCTAAGAGAATCCAAGGAATTTTGAAGGCAATCTTCTCCATTATAGAAATATTCTCTCCCATGATGGCCAAATAAAGGATTTCTAAAGCAAGCAAGAAGATCCATTGTCCATATCTTGAATGCATTCTTCCTCCATAATAAGTGTTCAATCAAGCATAACAAAATTGAAGATCTAGGAGTGGCATTCATAGATACATGCATGAGTGAAGGAATCCTTGATTCCTTTATACATTCCAAGGTCAAAAACTACAATTCAAGAATCTTCATGAATATGTGTGATCTCAATGTCTATTCATGAAGGTATTGGTAATGTAGATCTAATATTTATCGTCATATTTATTTTCCTTTCTAAAATCTTATTTAATTTTCAAGTTTGATTCCTAAACAATGGTTTGACCAAAGAAACCCTTTTCCACAACCTTTTCCCAATTTTTTTGTGTGTAGATATAGGTGGCGCAGTTGTTGGGACCAAATCCAAAAAGTTCAAGATATGCAAGATTGACTATCAAAGTTTCTGGCAGAACTCCTTGGAAAAAAATGCCCTAGGATTCTTGTTCCCAATAAAAAAAACACCCTAGGCATTTTGTACCCGTTACCTTCAAATTCAGATCTCAGGTCACTATTGCTTTCAGGTTTCCATTTTAGGTCATTGTAGTGTCCTATCTATTTCTGTTAGTTAGTCTCTTCTCAAACTTCTTAATTTGACCTATTTTAGTATTTCTCTTACATCATTAGATTATTCTCCTAAATCCATTTCATTCTTAATCATAATCATGAAGGATCATTACACTCACTTAGGGATTAATTCTCAGTTGATCCTATTGTGTCATCTTCCTTTCGATTGTGCATTAGGAAAATGTGGACAAATCCCTTGTATATATTGTCTCACTTTTTCTTACACACACACACACACACACATCCCAAACCTTATCCTTCCATTCTCCTAAATAGCATTGAAATTCCTTGAATGGGAAACACAAAATTTCTCAATCCAAGTCATTAAGTTGGTAAATATTTTATGAAGTATCACACAAACTGTGTCACAGGTATGATATCTCCCAATTGTACACTTAAATTTTGGCTCACCATCTCCAATTTTACATTTTTAATTTCCCATTGAGAATCATACCCTTGTGTTAACTGACTTGTCAATTATTTGGGGGATTCTTTAGTTGTATAATTTAAGGATGTGTTTTAAAGAAGCAACTATCACTTTTCAACTTATACATATCACATTTCTTTATTAGTTTTTGTATCTAAGCCTTATTGAGTTTGGCCACATTTATACTAAGATTTGCAGTGGTTATGGGATCAATCTACCCACTTTTAATGTCATCATATGGCCAAATGCTCTCTTAACTTGTCAATGATCTTTGGTTTCTTATGTGGTGGGTAGAATGCCCATATCAATAGAAATCTCTCATCAGAATTATATCATTGCTGGTATATATCTCATTAACCCCTTCTAGACTCAACTTTTGTTGTTTATCCTCACCATGTATGAAACTATCAAAAACCAAAGCAACACTTAGAATCCATCCTAGAAATATCATGAAAATTGCATCTTGTAAAAATTATCCTCCCCATTATGGGGTTATGGTGTTTAACTTATTATCCACATTCGATTTAAGCCTGCTCAATAGTTGATCTTCATTTGTAGGTGTAATGTCTACAACTGATTCTCTCAACATTTTCCCTTTGTACTTATACAAGCAAGATTAAAATTTATAAGATTTGATGAACTGGTCATTAGAGATGAAAATATTGTAAGTTACTTTCCTTGCATCATCCCTTGTTGTACTTGACAGGTCACCCATTTCTTCTTCTCTGTTTAGAGGAACATGGTTTTCCTCAATTCTCATTTTAGGCATTTTCCCAAACTGATCCTTAGGGACATCCTTCTCAACCTATGGCTCATCCTCCTTAGAGGATCCTTCACTTGCATAAGACAAGAAGTGATCTTTCCTGCATCACCTTCGTCTTTTGTTTCATATCCCTATTATAATCATCTATAGCTTTGTGTGCCTTGAATTCATCCAAATTTCCTATTAGATCATCATGGATAAATGGTATGCGAGTGTACCCACTCCAATTGTTCTCCTTCTTGACAGAACTAATGAAACCTTCAGGATCAAATCCTTTTCTAGGTGCTCCCTTCCTCAAGTTATATTGTGTCATTTTGTCTAAGATAAGATCATAAAAATCAGTAGAAACCATGACAAAATCTCCAAAGAGAAGAGTACATGACATGAGTGATTTCTTTCGATGTGAGCTGAGGGTCATAACACTTGAGTATTCTAGCTGTCTCACAATCTCCAGATATGCTAACTCTATTTGGCACAGTTTTTGGGAGCAAGAATGGGTTACCTTTGAACACATACACTCTAATCATTGTAAAATCCACAATTAAATATGAATCTCCCTATTTGTGGTTTATTTTCTTCCCCTCATCATAATAATTAGGCCTCAGAAACCTCTTGATCTTAGGGGACAGTGAGTAATAACATCAGTGGTTGAAGAATTTATACATTGTTTTGATAAAATACTCTTTAAAGTATACATAGTTGGACATCACATAACTACTATCCCAAATTGATGTCCAAAATTGTATAGTCTTTGGTTGACCTTCGTCATCCATCTATACAATTTTAAGTTGTTCTGGACACATACCAATTTCTTGACCAACATATAATATCATTTGCATGAGGTGGGAGTAATGTTTGAAATATATCTAATAAGGGTTACTCTAGATAGATCTTAACACTGTATCAATTGTCCTCACTATATAAGAGGCATAGTCAAATGGTTGAGCATTAGACTTTGTACATCAACAACAACTACTATTGGGACAATATACATGAGCTCAGGATCCTCTATAGTAATACATGTCTAGATGAATAATAATTATATTGAAGGTATATTTTAAATAACTCAAGATGGAATGGAGGTTCTTGATAATCTTAAAATCTATCCAACTTATTTCTATTTTCCCTAGGCCTGTGCAAGGATAACCTCCATCCTTTATAGGTGGTGTCTATCCTGGCATACTCATTTTTTAGATCCTCATAATTTATTGGATGATCACATATGTCATCTAATTTGAACACCATAGAAATATAGTCTCTGGTAATTGGTATAAAGGGTTCACCTTGAAGATTACAAATTGCATTAGTATCCAGATTGTAGTGTTTCGCCAATAACTGTATGAGGTCGACATTCACAAAAAAACATTTAGTACCACCAATTTTCCCAAATTGAATTTTTAAGGATTACATATTGGTTCATGTCTATATTTTCTCTTATAATGGAAAATTAATAAATCATATCCCCTGATTTGTGTCCAAATATCCCCCAAATCTTTTTGTTTATCTTCTAACTTTTCAACACCATGTCTTAATTGACCGACTCCTCTAGAGTTTGGTCTTGAACCAAATAATTGGTCAAGGAGGTCTTGGTGTGTTTTCCTCTTCTTTGTTTCTACTTCCACCTCATGTTGTGGTTCACTTTGTTCTGGCTCAAGTCTCTCTTCTATTTTTTGCTTTTTACCTTTGGGTTTATTAGCCTCATTTTGTCTTTTGGGTTTTGATTTCTCAAGGGTTTTCTCCATTTTCAAATTAATATTTTACAAACAAGCCCTAATGCTAAATTATTTTGCAAATTGTAAAATTGTCAAAGGAAGATTTTATACGCTTACTTGGATAAAAATCTGGAATAAAATTTTAGACTTCCTGGGTATGTGCAGGATCATGGTTTGCAAAAAATTGGTGATGTGAAAAAAATGAGTTTTTCACTCGTCAAAAAGCGCACCCAAAAGTTTGTTGACTTTCTAGTGGGCATGGGTGTCAGTACACCTAGCCAAGCCATAATCCAAAGCAAAAGCATGATCAGATATCTGATAATATTGAAGACATATTTTTCCATTAGTATGAAAGGAAAAACAGTTTTGAAACCGTTGGTAACACCAACACCGAAAGAAAGGTTTAGTGCAACCCGACAGACAAGTTCACAAAGGAACCAGATGACACAGTTTACTAGTGCAACCAGAAAATGTTACAAGAGGAACCCAACAGAGTAACCTGACAAGAAGATTATAGTGTAACTCGATAGAACAAATAATAGAGGAACCCAATAGACTACAGAGCAACCCGATCACCAGTCTACCGAAAGATAGTTATAATCCTGAGAAATGTGGATTTGACTTCCACGTCAGATAAAACACTTGTATTTTATATTTATCTTTTTGATTAGCTTTAAATCCATTTCTTGAGGGACAAGCAATGTAATTGTAATTGATTTAATCAGTCTAACTAATTGAAAACATGCAAACTAGGAGATCAAGGTCAAGTTGTAAATCTTTGATCATAGAGTTATCATTGTTATGCGTGCAACTCATTTAGGTAAAACTCATTGTATAAATATATGTGTAATCAATCAAAACATATGGATGTGATGATGATTGTAGCCATAGACACTTCTATGGATTAGAGACAGATTTTTATGCAGAAGAACAACCAAAGATGAAATCAGTTATCAAGAACAAGATCCAAGGCTACCGAGCATAATAGAGGTATTGATCAATCACTATAGGTGATAATTATACATGTGAACTTTAATGGATCTGTAATCAGAAATTATAGATTGCATATACTCACGTCAATGAATATTTTTGACTACATTCTAACAAGTGTAGCAAATAGAAGAAATCCTTTGAGAAGGTGGATTTAACAATCCTTTGTAAATCTCTTAACCGAGTGCACACTAAACAGTGTTGCTAAAGCTCTTAACAGAGTAGACCTTAACCAGTCTCTACATGTTACTCCTAATAGGGTAAGATCATCAGAAGTGATCACACTTATAAGCCTTAACTGACCCCTTCCATTCTGTAGATAGTGAAGTTTTGTGGGTTTAATCCCCACCGCGGTTTTTACCTTCTAACAGGGGTTTTCTGCATTACCAAATATTGTGTCATGTGTCAATACATTTCATGAATGTTTCTATGAGTTTTTACATGAAAATTATGTTTATGAATTGATATTACATGCATAAAGAGGGAATAACACATATGGTTGGTAATACAAGCAATTGATTACTAAAAGGATTAAGGTTAAGTGATAAAAGTTTTAAGGGTGTTGATTCATGCCTCCCTTCTCAGTACACACCATTCCATTATTTCCAACAATTGGTATCATAGCTAGATCTCTTATTTGGAAAAGTTTAAAAGACTTAAGAGAAAATATCATACAATGGAAAGGTATAAGCTAGACAAGAGTATTGAGAATCAAAAGTTAGAGATGCAGATCTTCTACGAACAATATAAAGAAGCTAGAGTCAAGATGAGACAGTGACTGGATGAAAGAAAGGTAATGGCATCTCACTGTAATGAAATAGACTGTCATGAAGAAGAGATACCTGATTTATTTGAGTCTTCAAGATCTACATCTTGCAATACATCAGAAACATCTGAAGGAAGCATTACAAGTCTAAATGAAATCAATCAACATCTGGCTGGACAAGTGAAATCACTGCAAATCGGTCAAGAGACATAGATGGTAAGAATGATTGAGGTTATGAATAATTCTAGACAAGTTGAGAAAGAAAGAACACTAGCTATTGATGACAGGAGGAAGACCACTGAAAAGCTACAAGAGAAAGACTAAGAAATACAAATACTTACTGAACATCATCATGAGATCACCAATCAGATTATTCTCATGATTCGGGAGGCAAACCGAATGAGCATAGAATTGAATGGAAAATTAGAAGCTATTGGTGAGCTAAGAGAAGAAAATGAAAGACTGAAACATGAAGTAAGAATTCAGAAACAATTCAATGACATGATCAAGAGAGCTAAAGAAAGTGCAAAAAGAATGGATGATTTTCTGGATGGACAAAGAAGAGTCAACAACAATACCAGACTAGGGTATACTGAGAATGGAGAATCACCATACCAAGATGATCCAAAGAATGTCTACACAAATCTAAGACCAAGAAAGTAGTCAGGCAATTATTGTGGAAAACCAGGCCACACATCAAATGTCTGCAGGAGCAAAATAAAAGGTATTCCTAAATCCACATCTTCATTCATAGGAAATTGTTATAAATATAACAAGAAAGGACATAAAGAATATGAATTTAAATATGAGGTAAAACAACCAAAGAAGGAAACCTACATGGAAAAATATTGTCCTACTTGTAAAATGCATGGGCACACATCTCTTGAATGCAGGAAGAAGAGAAAGCCAGCATGGAAGCCAAAAGATCAAGAAAATGATTATCAACCGAAAAGAGTCGGTAACTCATATGTTTGGGATTACAATACATGGAAAAACTGCACAACATGTGGTAGATATGGACACATAGCAGAAAACTACATGAGAAAATGAATGAGAAAGTATAGAAGCTGGACTAACCCTGGAATGACATGTTTACACTATCATAAAGCTGGTCATCTAAGCAAGGACCGTAGAGACCAAGTGATAGAGACAGGAACCTTTTCCAATGGAAAGACCATTGAAGACATCAGGAAGATGAGAAACAAAATGTGGAGGAAAGCTACAAATGATGATGATGCTTGGCCAAGCAATGCAATTAGTGACACCTTATCCAATGGATCTAGTGACATCACCACCCCACCTAAGATGAACAAGTAAGTATGGAAATGCACTATACTAAGTTACACTTTACATCAGTTCCATTATAAAAAGTTAAAATGCTAAACTAGCATGATTAAAGATGTACTATGGTATTACTTGTTATAAATATGTGAATGCAATCCTATCGGTCAATACATACCGAGAATCATTGGTGTACATGTGAAAACCAAGTTAATCAGTGTAAAATGAGACTCGTCGGTAATCATGTAAAAATGCATTGAAGTCTTCTCCACTTACCGAGCACCGTCGATAAACCTATGAAAGGTCAAGTGAGTTGTCACTTACCCCTAGATGAAAGTTTGTGTGATACCCGAGCGACTCCATCTTCAAACACCAAGAAGTGGGTAGAGCATTAATTGTGCCACTTAGGGAATCATCTATAAATAGGGTGACAAAAGAGCTCATTATTCACAAAGCTATTAAGAGAAGAGAAGAGAAGAGCAGAGCAGAGGGAAACATAGCGACCAGATTATAGAGCATTCCAATAAGATTCACGGTATTCAGATTCTGATCAACAACAATGACAACAAGTTAAAGTAAGTAACTAGAATCACTGAGCTCACAGTTTGTTTTACAGGAAAAGCCCTAAATTTGTGTAACAATGGAAACCACTTCATGAGTTTCCAAGGTCAAGAATGCCAAAGAGAAGAAGGTTAATCTAATCAAGAACTCCACTTGTGAAGAACCCAAGTATAAAATCTGTCCATAGGTTGCTTTGCAACCCGACAACACTGGAGCATTTTTGGGAATACAACCTAGGGTTTTACTGATTGAGGATATCCGTTCATACATACATTGAAAGATTGCCGATATAGGAGATCTTGAGGTTGATAAAGCTTATAAGAAGCTTTGCAAAGATAGAAACATCAAGGATGAGCATAAACACATTGAGGTCAAAGGGCTGACAAATTCCCTAATGTTTCCAAAGGAGTTTAAAACCAAATGGTTTAGATAGTGCTAAGCAGAGTGCATTAACCGACAAGGCCAAGGCACTTAAACATCCTCCTCACCTCGAGATTAAGAAGATGATAGGTGTAGTATGGGATAATAGAGGATTGAAGGTTATCACCATCACCAATCCAGAATTAAAGTTTGGTGCATGTGTACTAGGATACAAGATATACCAATCTAGTAGGTTAAACAACATAGCATGTGGAGCAGTTGGCACTGCCCATAAGATTGTAAAGAAAGGTCTACAATTGGATCTATCTAAGCTTCTACTGAAGTAGTTAGAGGAAAACATGGGGACAATCAGGTCTACAAAGTCCAATTCATGTAAGTTTGGATCACTTCTAATGTGTACATTTTTATATTTTGAGAACTTCTTTCCATCTATCGGTAATTTCAATTGGGATAATACCCAACCAGTGACAATTCAAATGAGTGAATACATCAAGTCACTAGGTGAAAAATTTACATCAGTTATGGATGAATACTTTACTGGATTTAAGGAAAGAATGAAGAAAAGAATGAGGATACCAAAACAACTGGTAGAAAAATATGACTGATATTTGCTTTATGGTGGACACTGCTAACACCTTTATCAAACCTGTTGTACCGAGGACAACATGGGTAGCACTACTTGACTATGAGGTCAACATAGATCAAGCCACCAATTCCATTGAAGCATTGTTAAATGAACCATTGGACAAGTCACAACCTAGGTTTGGAACCTATGAGGAAGACAAGGAAAGAATAAAAACAGGCTTACTTGTGAAGAAAATTGACAGAAAGAAAGACAAAATGGTAAAGACACTTAAGAAGAAGTTTTTGGTAAATGATGGAGAGTCTGAACAAAAGGATGACATCGAGGGACAATCACTTGTTGGTGAAGGTCAACAAGTGAGTGAATCCAAATCTATAGAGTCTGATGCACCACCACCACCTACAAAGAAACCAAGGAATACAACTGCATCATGGACAAGGAGTCAAACTACTAAAGCAGACTCACTACCGGTCAAGAAAGGACAGGTGAGGACTTACAAAAGGAAGCCTCAAACAGGGAAAACATTAGAACCTAAGAGGAGAAAAAGACTAATCCGAACAAAGGAAGATATAGAGGACATTGATCAAGATGAGAGTGAGCAACTCTAACCTGTTAAGAACAAATTTCCTAATATAATTGATGAGGTATGTGCATCAATGATCAAGGCAGGTTCAATAACTGACCCTAAGATTAGGAAATGGATAACTCTTGATCTCGAGGATCAGAACAAGATAGAGGAAACAATCATCACAATAATGTGTATATTCAAATATGTACCAATACAGTTTGAAGATAAGATGCCTAAAGAACTTCTAGAAAGACTATCAACAAGATGGACATTCGCATTGAACTCTGAGAAATAGATAAGGGAAAGAATCCTAGTTTCTGTTATGCCACCCGAGTCCAAAATGGAAGAAATTACAGAAATGATGAAGTTACAATCCACGAAATTCTCAGGAAAATTGAGAGCTTAGAAAATCCTACAGGGAAACTTTATTGATCTTGACAGAGAAAGTGAGGATACATGGAGGAAAATAATCAATGTACCTGAAAAGGATACAACTCCTGAGAGAGCTTTGGAACTCACTGACAAGCCTCACAATAAAGAAATAGATGAGATACTGAGCCCAAAACACATTCTAATAAATGATGATGAGGATGTCACTCAAACTGAATTGAATACAGAAGAAAGCAAGGCAATGGATGACATTCCTCATATTCTACAATCATTAAAGGAAATTGCAGATGACACAATCAAAGATACAAATATCATTGATATCACCGGAGATGATCCTACAGATGAGGTAAAGGGAGATGAAGATATTACTGTTACCTCCGAGCTTCCCAAGGAACAAGATACAACTACAGATGCTACACAGGTGAATATACCTGGCCAAATGCCATTATTGATATAGGCTATCAATATCATCTCACAAAAGGAGAAGTCACCCAAGCTTGATGCAAGCATACCCGATGATAAGGGTGAAGAGGAACATAACAACACAACTGATGAACAAAAGAAAGATGGAGAGAAAAAATAAACCAATGAAGAACATAAAGAAACAAGAGGAGAACAAAAAGATAAAGGTGAAGAAGAGAAACAAGGTGATACCACTCCTAAGGATACCGAAGGAGATGCGCAGATAAGGCTAAAGTTTATGTGGAGACGTTCACTCCCAACTGACAGGTAGACACTGAGCAACAGGATAAAGGTACACATACTCCAAAGCTTTCATCAAGCACATCAAACCAAGAAAAGGAACTTGCTATGGTACTGCATATAGGTCCCTCCACAACACTTTCCAAGAAGAAGAAGAAGAATAAGAATCCATTTACATTGGATGAGATTATTGAGATACCAACCTGTGATCCGAGGATATTGGATCCAGAGGCACTTACAAAGTATGTTGAACTTTGTAAAATAAAATCTATCCAAGATAAGCTTAAGAAGGAGACAAAGGACACTCAGGTACTTGAAACAACCAAGGAAATACTACAATAGATTGTACCTCATACATATATTGATCAAAACACCTCTATCATTGATTAACTAGTCATTCTTACCGAAGCCATCAAATCACAGAATGTGGATGGAGAGAAGGCCATATAAGAACATGATAAACAAAACTACCAATGCAAATTGACCGAGAAAATCAGCCAAGAAGTGGCCGAGAACAAGGTAAAGCTGTCTGAACTAGTAAATGAATTAAAACTAATCATTTCAGAAGCTATCACCGTAATTCAAAAATTAAGCACATTAGAGCACTTCACTAAGGAAAATAGTGAAAATATTGCAAAGATAGATGCAGATCTTACTACTAGTGCACAAGGTCTCTCAACAAATGACAATGCAATCAAGTTGCATTATGAAAAGGTAATGGAAGCAAAGAAGTTGAGACTTCAGAATCAAGAGGCAGAAACAAAGTTCAGAGATGAGGTAACCGAGCTATATGCTCTACTCTTACCCAATCTCACACTACTACAACAATATATGACAATAGAAAGACAATTGATTTCCACCTCAGAGATGTCTGTCACTGAAAACATCTATGATATGCACGCAAGGATTACATTGGACCACACAGATCTGGAACACCTTCAAGAGAAATGGGAGAAGATGATGGAAGACATGAACAACTCCAATTCCCACATTTTTGACAACTTGTAAGTAATTACACCTTTTCCCTTACTATAAAAAAAGGGGGAAAATGATACGATACAAGGGAAAATGATATGATAAAGGGAGAAGATAAGGTGAAAAAAGGGGAAATAGTATAAATTCAAAGTATACATACATATACTATACCGGAGCATACACGTAGGGGGATTCATAATGATAAGGTGAACACATGGTATACATACTACATGTTTTAGTATTTTGCACATATTAGTTTTTTATACTAATGTCAAAGGGGGAGATTGAAGACATATTTTTCCATTAGTATGAAATGAAAAACAATTTTGAAACTATCGGTAACGCCAACACCAAAAGACATGTTTAGTGAAACCCAATAGACAAGTTCACAAGGGAACCCGATGACATAGTTTACTAGTGCCACCCGAAAATATTACAAGAGGAACCCGACAGAGTAACCTGACAGAGGAACCCGAAAAGTAGATTACAGTGTTACCCGACAGAACATATAACATAGGAACCTGACAGACTACAAAGCAACCTGAGAACCAGTCTACCGAGAGACAGTTATAATCCCAAGAAATGTGGATCTGACTTCCACATCAGATAAAACACTTGTATTTTATATTTAGCTTTTTTATTAGCTTTAAATCCATTTTTTGAGGGACAAGCAATGTAATTGTAATTTTTTTAATCAGTCTAACTGATTGAAAACATGAAAACTAGGAGATCAATTTCTAATTTTAAACCTTTGATCATAGAATTATCATTGTTATGTGTGAAACTCATTTAGGTAAAACTCATTGTATAAATAGATGTGTAATCAGTCAGAACATATGGATGTGATGATGATTGTAGTCGCAGACACTTCTATGGATTAGAGACAGAGTTTTATGCAGAAGAACAACCAAAGATGAAATTAGTTATCAAGAACAAGATCCAAGGCTACTGAGAAGAACAAAGGTATTGATCAATCACTATAGGTGATAATTATACATGTGAACTTTAATGGATCTATAATCAACAATTCTAGATTGCATATACTCATGTCAATGAATATTGTTGACTACATTCTAACAAGTGTAGCAAATAGAAAAATCCTTTGAGAAGGTGGATTTAACAATCCTTTGTAAATCTCTTAACCAAGTGCACACTAAACACTGTTTCTAAAGCTCTTAATAGAGTAGACCTTAACCAGTCTCTACATGTTACTCCTAACAGGGTAAGATCATTAGAAGTGATCAAACTTGTAAGCCTTAACCAACCCCTTCCATTTTGCAAATAGTGAAGTTTTGTGGGTTTCATCCCCATAGTGGTTTTTACCTTCTAATATGGGTTTTCTACCTTACCAAATCTTGTGTCATGTGTCAATACATTTCATGAATGTTTACATGCAAATTATGTTTATGAATTGATGTTACATTTATAAAGATAGAATAACACATATGGTTGGTAATACAAGAAATTGATTACTAAAAAGGATTAAGGTTAAGTGATAAAAGTTTTAAGGGTACCGGTTCACCCCTCCCCTCTCAGTACACACCATTCCATTATTTCCAACAAATTTGGATATCCGATAATATTGGATATTCGATTTTCATCAGTAAAATATATTTGTAGCTCACAGCTGCATTCAACATTTTCATTGTGAAAATGTTGGACACAACCAAACAATTTTGTATATCTGAAGACAATCATATATCTAATTTGCTACAGTTAAAAATTTGCCTCCAAATTGAACATGTAAGTTAAATTTCTAAGTTTTTATTATTGTTTTGGGTTTTTGAATTGAAATTTGTAGTTTTTTTTAATAAAAACTAGGGTTGAAATGATATTCTTTATTTATTTATTTTAAATTGATTATAATTATCTATTTTTGTTTTCATTTTAATCAGACATGGAGTCAAACCAATCAGAAAACCCTCCCAATGAGTCCGCAAACAATCCAGAACCACCTCAAAACAATCCCCCACCTTCAGAAGACCAACCGGTCTCAAATCCTCGACCATTAGAGGATCTCATAGGAGACAATCTAAATTATCTTAGAGGATATCAGACCACATATGCCAATATCCCCACATTGCACCCCATGTTTTCCATATTGAAATCCATTGTTAAAAGCATCATGGAGAAACTCATAGAGCAACATAATGCTGCACTTCTTTAGCGCGATTCTATACACACCTAGTTTGACGATGGGCTTGAATATGATCAAGTTATGGACCTAAATATAACAAAACTTGACATAGGTAACCTTTTTGTGGATCCCAAACCTTGTTTAAAAGTGGACCCTATAAAGACAAAGTTGTCAATTAAATGGTGCACACATGATGCAATACATGAAAACTTTTGGGACCGTTGGTGGATGGTTTTTGATAGACCACCCCAAAGCAATTTGGATGTCCCATTTTGTTTCATAAGAAAATTGTATGCTGAATTTGTGCTCAGTCACAAGGTAATTATTAGAGCATGAGACTGAACTAGGGCATAGGCTTAGGCGCTCCTTAGGATAGGTCATCGACACAATGGGTGAAATCTCGTACATATGTCCCCCATCCTGAGATTTCACTACCTCCCACAATGCAACATCCTGATATTATTGTTGAGGCCGGCTCACAGACTATTCAATCCATTCACACCTTGAGTGATCTACTAGTTAGGAAGAGTGCGATATTGTTTCCTCCTCATGCTGATGCTTCTGGCCATTCCACATCCTCTACGAGCTCACATGTTTGTGTGCCCCATACTTGCATTATGTGCAAGAATATGTGCTTGGGTCCCCTGAATGATAGTGGTGCATATAACTACGTCTTCAAGGTGGACGATACTACACAACACACTACAAGCACTGAAGCACCACATGGAGATGTGCATTAGGAGAATACAAAGCCATGGAGTCCTACTATTATGGTAAGAGTAAACAATTAAGTTATTACATTGTATTTAATTTTAAACGTTCGTATTTTTAATAGAATTTTCTTATAATGATTGCCCACTTATGTTTTTTTATGTGTTCCATTTATGTTCAGTTGATGATAGAGGAGGAGATGGCATAGGTGGAGGGGTCCATACTTTCGGCCATTTCATTTGGCCTTGACACTTCCACGATACATACATTTTAATGTACTCATTGGTTTCCTTTTATTATAATAGTATATACATGTGTTTTCTAATTTTTATGATCATCTTATTACATACTGATGCAAGTTTCACCAGTTTCCACTGGGGGGCAATGTGAAGGGGTTCATGCGTCTAGCGTTGACAAGGGGAAGGTAATTAATTATTTTAGATTCTTTATGCATACATGTATAATTGTCACTTATACGTACTCATTTTTTATTTACATGGTTTATTTGAAAGAGGGTGATGTCTGATGATGTCGTGAGACCAGTTCATCATGATAGAGTCACATGCATCTCAATTCATAGTGATAGCCCCATGGTACATATATTTCTAAATTTATTTGTGTGTATTTTACTATCAAGTACATATATAATATGATCAAGTCATGATTGTATGAAGTATCTGTTTGACTTTTGTAGGTCACCCCTAGTTTGAGGGAGGTACACCGCCAAGGGTTTGTATCGCTGATGACCCAACCAAAATTTCCTGAAGAAAGTTCAACACAGGTAAGTTTTAATGTTAATTTTGTTAATTTTCAAACCTATATTTGCTACTAAGGATTTAACATTAAATAGTATAAGTCGTAGATCAATCTCATGTTCACAAACATATACATGTCAGAGTCGACATTGGTGGAATTGTTCCTCCGCTACCAAGGACATATATAGGTCTCCTAACCACATGAGGAGACAGAGAGGCGAGGTACATGAGAGTTCAATTTTTTTTAAAAATATTTATTATTGTTGACTATGATTTTGAATTTTTATTTATTATTTGTAGAAACCATATAAATTAAGTAATATAACTTGGGGTTTCACTTTTGTGTTTGAATGTAGGATCCATCAGAGCCAAAGAGTACTTCGAAGAGACTTCACTTTGATGATCCACCAGTAGAATAGGATGTCCTAGAAACATTTGTAATTGAACTTCTTATTTTGAGATGCCATATGGTACATTTTGAGATGGCGTATGCCACATTGTATCTAGATATGTTGATTTTGTAAATTTTTTGAGATGACATGTGCCACATTTTGTACAAAACTATTTCATATATACATATCTACATATTTATTTCTGATTATTTTATCTTTGTCATGTGTTATATATATATATATATATATATCATTTCCATATTATATCTTTGGCATGTGTTGTATGTATGTATTATTTCCATGTATTATGTCTTTGTCATGCATTGTATTTATGTATGTATGTTCATTTTCATATTATATCTTTTCCATGCATTGTATGTATGTATTATTTTCATACTACATCTTTTTCATGTGTTGTATGTATGTTCTTTTCCATCTTATATCTTTGACATGCGTTGTAATGTGTAATAGACCTAATCTTTTCTAAAGCAACTACCTTGAAAATCTTTTGTCGAACCAAAGTAATAGGCATAATCTATAATTAAATTATGGTGTTATGTGTTATGCTTTGCGGATGTTTGAATTTTTTTACTTCTATTGCATCGTTACACTTAGATGTTTAATTGCATGGAATTTATTTAAAAACATTATATAATTATTGGTTGAATTGGTTCATTAGTTGTTTACCCTGATTCAACCCCCAGTGCCTCTATATACTAATAATTGGTATCAGATCCTAGTTTCATTGAAGAAGCCTAGCATCTTGGGAGAGTTCCTTAAGGAATACATGGAGTTTTATAGAAGGAAACTTGCAGAGGTTGAAGATATTCTTGAGAAATGCAAGGAGTAGTTGAATATTTATAGGGATAAGAGTCAATAGATGGTTGAACAATTGGGTGAGAGTTAGTTCATTTCTCACAATGCATTCTATGAGCTAAGAAGAGCACTTGTGAGTGATTCTAAGGTGATTAGAAGTAATTGATGATTTGAAGTTGTGATTTTGTGCTAGAATTTCAATAAGTGTTTGAAGAACCCATATCGACCAACGAAGCGGTATTTATTTGTTACAAAGGTTGTTTTCTGTGTTTCACGAAGTAAATCATCATGGTCACTTGTGTATTGGTTAAAGTTACTAACGACCGGAGGCCAATATTCAAATTGCATCTATTGAAGGAGACAAAGAATGATCCCACAAGTGCTTTGTCTTCGATAGTTCATGGTGTGTTATTGAATAAGGATATAAGGCCTTTTATCCATTGTAAGATTGAAGATATTGGTTCAAGTTCTATCTTTAATACCTATACTAAACTGTGCAATAATTTTGGATTGAAGGTTGAACACAAGCATTTGGAAGACAAGGGTTTTCCTATATAGTCAACCTACCTAATGATTTCAAAATCGACTGGATCAGATATGTGCTTATTCATGTTCATGATCAGTCCTTGTGGTTGGATAGACCACACAATTGAACTTCAGTTTGACATGTGCCGAAAGGTTCTTGAAGCTTTGTAAGAAAAAAAAAGGTCTCCCCTAGCATTTATCTAGCCAACTGGAGTTGATGGAGCTGACGATTTGTTCCCATGACAACGGTTTGAAAGATGCACCATTGAGCAACTTTCAACTGAGCAGCAATGCAATTTTTTGCACCAACTGAGATTGGTTCACCAAATGGAATCTAAGTAGAATATCCCAAAATTGAACTATGTACTTTTAGGTCTTCCCAATACGGTCCTTGTGCATTTTACAGATCTCTGATATCTTTCACGAGGTCTGAGATATGTCTCTCCAAAAATTGCTGCCCAATTTGGCTTAGTGCACCTTGGTAACGCTTTGTTTTGACATGCACTGAAACATTATTGATGATTCAAAAGAAAAAAAAGGTCTCTCCTAGTGTTTACCTGGCCAACTAGAGCTGATGGAGCTGACAGTTTGGTCCCACGATGAACAGTTTGAAAGATGCACCATTGAGTAACTTTCAATTGAGCATCAATGCAACTTTTTGCACCAACCAAGATCGAGTTGCCAAATCGAATTTGAGTGATATCTCCCAAAACTAAGCTACATGCTTGTAGGCCTTCCCAATAAGGTCCTTGTGCACTTCACAAATCTCTTATATCTCTCACGAGGTTCAAGATATGACTCTCCAAATGTTGCCCAATTTGGCTTAGTGCACCTTGGGAACACTTCGGTCTGACATGCGCAATAATGTTCTTGATGCTTCGCAAGTGAAAGAAGGTCTCCCTAGCGTTTACTTGGCCAACTAGAATTTATGGAGCTGACGGTTTAATCACACGATGAATGGTTTGAAAGTTGCACCATTGGGCAACTTTCAACTAAGCAACAATATAATTTTTTGCATCAACTGAGATCGAGTCGCCAAATGGAATCCGAGTGGAATCTTCCAGAACTGAGATACACACTTGTAGGCCTTCCCAAGATGGTCCTTGTGCACTTCATGAATCTCTGATATCTCTCATGAGGTTTGAGATATGGCTCTGCAAAAATCGCTGCCCAATTTGGCTTAGTGCACCTTGGGAACACTTCGGTCCGACATGTGCCAAAATGTTCTTGATGTTTAACAAGTGAAAAAATGTCTCCCCTAGTGTTTAACCAACCAACTAGAGCTAATGGATCTGACGGTTTGATCCCACGACAAATAGTTTGAAAGATGCACCATTGAGCAACTTTCAAGTGAGCAACAATGCAACTTTTTGCACTAACTGAGAACTGAGATTGGGTCACCAAATAGAATCTGAGTGGAATCTCCAAAAAATGAGCTACATGCTTGTAGGCCTTCCCAAGATGGTCCTTTTGCACTTCACAAATCTTCTATATCTCTCACGAGGTCCGAGATATGGATCTCCAAAAATTGCTACCCAATTTGACTTAGTGCACCTTGGGAACACTTCAGTCCGACGTGCGGCGAAACGTTCTTGATTCTATGCGATAAAAAAAAGGTCTCCCCTAGTATTTAACTGGCTAAATGGATCTGATGGAGCTGACATTTTGGTCCCATTAAAAATGTTTGAAAGCTGCACCATTGAGAAACTTTCAACTGAGCAACAAGGCAACTTTTTTCACCAACCGACATCGAGTCGCCAAATGGAATTCAAGTGGAATCTCCCAGAACTGAGATAAGTTCTTGTAGGCATTCCCAAGATGGTATTGTTTCAATTTAGGGATCTCTGATGTATCTCACGAGTTCTGAGATATGGATCTCCAAAAATTGCTGCCCAATTTGGCTTAGTGCATCTTGGGAACACTTCGATCTGATATGCGCCAGAACATTCTTGATGCTACACGAGTGAAGAAAGGTCTCCCCAAGCATTTACCTAGCCAAATGGAGCTGATGGAGCTAAGGATTTGGTCCCACGATGAACGGTTCTTGATTCTCTCGAATTGTTAGTGGTATGTGACTGGCAAAGAAGCATAAATTAGATGCTCGATTCCCCATAACTTTTGATAAGTATTGTTTCAAGACCCAAAAATGGATAAATGATGTTATCTTATGTTCCCAAAGGTGTCCCAAGTGTTATATTGGTGGAGTTCAAGGTTTGAAGGGTACTTCCTTCATTAAGTGCCCCAATTAGCCCTTCCATGCCAAAGTGGGGGTTCCTAAGTTAGAGGAGTTGTCCAAGGTTTCAAGACTTGTGTTTTTGGGAAAAGTGCTGTCCCAGCTAGTAATGTGTGATCATACAATTAATTTCTAAGGACCTTTGGGAGATTTGGAAGTAAAACTAGAAAAAGGTGTTCTATACAGATGAATTTTTCCTGTAATTCTATGAGTTTTTGCAATTGTATAGATCTATACAGATGAATGAGGGCTTAAGACCAATTGGAGAAGTTGAGGATTACAAATAGATTTCATTTGCAACTAGTTTGGGCTCTTGAGGAGTTGTTTTGAGCGAGTTATCTATTTTTCTCTCAGCAAGGGTTCCAAACCCTAAGCAACCTAGGGTTTCTCAGATAAATGTCGATTTCTCATCTTGCCACTATCAGAAAAATCTAATTCTTGGTGAGATAAGACTTTGGCATGTGTATTTTATGATTATGGAAGTTATTTGCAGGTCAAAGTGTTCCTTGAAGTATTTTGAGCAAATCTAGGTAGACATCTCTATGTGGCTACCTATGCATAGTCGAGAAGATTGAAGGGCTGGAGCACTTTGGGGTGGAATCAAGGCTTGAGGGCTTGGATTTGGAAGTATCTAAACCTATCCTAACCATGTGTATATGTGAGAGTATTTTGGATTTCAGAATCAGAGCACTTCCTTTGTAAATGTGCCCAATTAGGTCTAGTAGGCCTAGCAAAGAATAGGTCTACAAAGTGTTGTTTGTTGGAAGTCTATTGTATGTGCAGATCTGTAGAAGAGGTGCACCCGCCTAAGTCTTGTGGAGCTCAAAGTGTAGAAGGTCCAGTGACCTTGTTAATGTTGGATTTACTTGTCCTTGGCTTGTGGATAATGAGTCTTGTCAGGTCATATCATTGATGGTGTAGACAAATCATTTAGAATCAAGGGTAGAAAGAAAAAACACCAACACACCCCAAGTGCAATATGGAAAGAAGCAAGATAAAACATTGATTCAATATGAGAAGAAGACAAAGAGATGAAGAATATGGAAGACATCCTACATGCCTTTGAATCATATTATAGTAAACTATTCTCTTAAGAGGAAGTTGGAAACAATATGGAGGAGGTTAGAGCCAAAATTAGGAACATTATCCCCTCTAAGGTTTCTCCCGAGGATGCAGTATTCTTAGACAAACTGATTTCTTTGGATGAAATCAATAAAGTTATTCAATCTTTAAGCAATGAAAAGACATGAGGCCCGGATGGAATACTAGTTGATTTTTACAAAGCCTATCTAAACTAGATTGACAATGAGCTATTGGAGGTCTATAATAAAGCTATTAACAAGACATCTCTTGGGGATGACATTAATGTTGGAATTATCAAACTCGTTTCCAAGGACGCGGATAAAACACTTATTAAAGACATCTTATATAACACATTCAACAAAGCTTTAAGAAATTTTTGTCAAATATTTGCATTCTTGCATGTATTTCATCAGTTTACAAGTTTGAGTGTACACACCACCTTTCATACAAATTTATTGTATATCATTGATGTGTGCTAAAATGTTGACACACTTCTATGAATCATTCCATCCAAGGTTGCTCAAGAATGAGGCCTCAAATATCGATCCATAGCTCTCTATTAATGGAGTGCAAAGGTTTAAAATAGAGGCCCTTAGATTGACCTAGTTAGTGCCTATGTAAGTACACCATGAAATGAGAAATTCAATGCATGAAAATGAGATCTACTCTATATGATTGCAATGCATAAAAGGAAATTAATCTAAATGATAACAATGCATGATTATTCTATAAAAAGAAATACAAATGCAAGTTTAATCTATAAAAATAAACATGAATCTAATCTACATGAATATCCATGAATGCAAGAAGAAGACAAGAAGAGAGAAGTTGCAATATCCAAGCTCAAGTGCTCAAATCCTCCTCCAAAATTGCTCTCCAAACCTGCAGCATAACAATACTATGAAAAAGATGTATGAATGAGAAGGAGAGGTTTCCTTTTAAAGAGCAATGGACGGTAGAGATTAAGAGGCAAAAATCAAAGGCTATGATTAAGAGACAAAAATCCCACCACTTAGGAAGATGTGAAGAAAAAGGGATTTTTCTTTAATTTTCATTTAATTTATTGCCTTTTCAACAAATAAAGTGCTTTAAGTGGGGATTTTTATTTATTTAATTAAAAGAGGGGTTTTCTTTCAATTAAATAAATTAGAAGAATTTTATTTAATTAAATGGGAGGAATTTAATTTAATTAAATAAGAGGAATTTTATTTAATTAAAATGGAGAAATTTACTTTAATTAAATAAGATAAATTTTATTCAATTAAAAGGGAGATTAAATATTTTAATTAAATAAGATAAATTTTATTTAATTAAAAAGAAAATTAAATATTTTAATTACATAAAAATGATCAAACCTTAGGAAATATTGAAATAATTGAATTAATTACAATTTGATCAAGGAAATTGATTTGAATTAAAAATATTGCAAAGCATTGATTGAGGAAATTGATAAAATGATAAAATGGGGCCCAAAGTCTAGGCGACCATTTTAGGGTGCATACATTTGCCCCTCTTTGACAAATGTGTGGTTGACTCGGGAACACATGTAGTCAAAGAATGCAATTGAAGTGTGAGGTCGACTTGGGATCACAAAAAAACCCAGATGTGTGGTCGATTCGGGAACACATCAGGACAAAAATAAACATAATTGAAAAAGACAAAGTCAACACCGAAATAAGTAATTGACATGTCAGAGATAAGAATCTCAAGAAAGATTGATATAATTGATAAAGCTGAATGAAAGATTGAAGTTTGATAGGCACTGCCCCCTTGTGATCAAAATCGAAATGAGATAGAGGAGAACCAAGAAATTGATAAATTTGATCAAATCAAACTAAAAATAAGGTTCTTGATGTAAGATGAAAGTTATAAGGATCAAAGAGCCAAGGTAGATCACAAAGCACAGAAGATTATGACCCAAGGTTGAATTAGAAGAAGAAGAAGAAGAAGTGGGGTGAAAGCGAATGGAAGATAGAAGTTTGGAAGAGGTGGAAAGAAATAGAAGAGAAGAAAGAGAATTTGCCTCAAAATCAATCAACTGGGTAAGATAGAAAATTTCAATTGAGATCACGAAAGAAGATAAGAAAATAAAGATCAGAACATGATCATAGTTGATTAAAAGTCCACAAGAAAGATGAAGGAAAACCCTCTCAAACTCATAATGCAGCGTAAAAATGCAAACTAACATGAGATCTAACAATGCAAGATATATGAAAATGCAAAGATATACTTGCAATAGAGAAACTGTAACATAGGACTTTGTGTTCATCATTCATAAGAGAATGTTAAGGAACTTATTTTCATCATTGGGCCATTATTAACGGACATAGAAAATCACACAATCATCACTAGTCACAAGCACAACCATGAAGATATGAATGCGATTTATATCGGATTGAAATTGTGGAAAGATTCTAACATAAGCATCAAAGACATAAAGGTCAAGATGACTGTGATGTTAGCTTACCCAATTTAATATAGCAAAAGCACGCTCACATCAAGGCATAGAGGCCAGGATGACCAGCAGAACGGTTGTATAAAAAATAGTGAAGCATAAATCAAGAAGCAAATAAAAACATGCCCCATGCCCCCAGTCCTCTAGCTATGTATCATGGAGAGACTTATTAGACAAGGACACTCAAAAAAAATCAATAACAGTCAGCACACAAAGAAAATATCATGACATAGCTCAAGCATTAAGTGTTGCGTTTAAAAATTTAAGTGTGTTAACTGATACTGAGTTCCGAGGATAAGGAGCGAATTCTTGCAAGCAAGTAAGACCACATGACAAAACGGGGTAAGACCAAACCGATAAGTGTTGAAAAACACTCGATGTCAGGGATTGTATTGAAAAATACAGTTGGGGTGGTATTGAAAAACACCATTTATGAGATGTCCCAAAGACTAACGCATCCAAGAGAACAAAGCTAACATAGTTATGCCCCCTAAACAAAGACAAAGACCAATTCCAAACCAAGGTAACAAGGACAAGGCATGATGGAGAAAGGCTAAGTGTTGAGGTCACGCACTAAGAAATAGGGGTGCAAAGGCCTCAAGTAGCGCCTGTTTCCAGGTTTTCATCACTTGGATTTAATTACAATTTTTTTTCTCTTTCATTTTTTTCTTCTTTTTTTTTTTAGGACTTTTTATATTTTTTTTGAATTTTTGCTACCAAGGCACCTGTTTTCAGGTTTTCACCAAGGCACTTTTTCTATTTTTTTGAATTTTTGAATTTTTCCATTTTTTTGTATTTTTGAAATATATAATTTTTTTGGAGATACATCAAAGCGCCTATTGCTAGGTTTTCACTAAGATGATCATTTTTTTCAGGATATTCTCCAATTTTTAGAATTTTTGACAATATATCATTTTTTTGGATTTTTTTCAGGATCAATAATTATGTACAAAGGATGCCCCCAGATAGAACAGGCATTATGGATAGAAATTCTTCAGGTGCAAAACATTGATAGGATCAGGGAGCTGATCTCCCTCCTCTGTAGAAAGTAAATAAGCACTTGTCCCAAAAGTTGTTGTAATAATATAAGGTCCAAGCCAATTAGGTTCAAATTTACCCTTTTGATCTCTATGCTATTGATTCTTAGGATTTTCACGTAGGACAAGATCTCCTACTTGGAGCTCTCTAGGGCGAACCTTTTTGTTGAAGGCTTTGGATATACGCTTTTGATAGACCCTCATATGGTCAAATGACACTTGACACTTTTCATCTAGAAGTTCTAACTCTTGAAGTCTCATGGCCCGGTAGTCTTCATCTGTAACTAGACCATAGAGAGAAACTTGAAGCGAAGGAATATCAACCTCCAAAGGTAACACTGCTTCAACACCATATGCAAGGGAAAAATGAGTAGCCCTAGTAGGAGTACAAATACTCATTCTATAGGCCCACAAAGCCAGATTTATTTGTAATGCCAATCTCTACCATTCTTACACACTGTTCTATGAAATTTTTTAAGAATGGCCTTGTTTGATGCCTCTGCTTGACCATTTCCTTGCGGGAAGTAAATGGAGGACCAATGTTGTTTAATCTTGAATTTTTCACAGAGTTGTTTAAGGTCCTTATTTTTAAACTGGCCTTTGTTGTTAGTAATAATCTCAGAAGGCACTCCATATCGACAGATGATATGGTTCAAAAGAAATAGAGAAACTGTCTTGCCTGAGGCAACAGAAAGTGGGATAACTTCTACCCATTTAGTGAAGTAATCAGTAGCAGTAATGATAAATTTGTGTCCACCTAATGAGTTGGGATGAATTTTCCCAACGAGGTCAAAGGCCCAGCGCTAAAATGGCTAATGAGACATAGAAGGAATGAGCTCCCTACCTGGAGCATGTATCAGGTTACCATGTTTTTGACACTTTTCACATGACTTTGCAAAATCTATCACATCAATTTGCATATGGGCGATGGAAAGACCATTGGAGTGTCCCCCACAAATGCCCTCGTGAATGTCAACTAACACTTGATCAGATTCTTCCTTTTCAAAGAATCTAAGAAGTGTTCCATCTAGACCCCTCCTATACAAATAACTAGCGATAAGGGAACGACAAGAGGCGTTTCGGGTAAGATTTTGGCATTCAAACCGGTTAAAGGTTTTAGGCATAATGTCATCATGAAGATATGAGTAAATGGCACCATAATGGGATGATTCATGAGCAACAAGGGTACAAATGATATGGCTTTCTTGGGATTCAAAGATAGGGTGGTGTAGCTGTTCCACCAGGAATTCAAATCTTGATTCATGTTGTTCAAACTTAAGAAGTGAAGCAAGTGTAGCCATAGCATCAACTGCTTTGTTTTATGCTCTAGGGATTTGTTGAAATGTGACAAATGTGAAGTATCTCTTTAAGGAATCAGCCATTTTCTTGTAAGGTATCGTCTTCTCATGTTTTGTTTGATATTCATCATTAACTTGGTTGATTATTAGTTGTGAATCCCCATAGATGTGTAACTATGTGATTCTCCATTCTATGGCTATCTTAAGTCCATTTGTTAAAGCTTCATACTCAACAATGTTGTTCGTACATGGGAACAATAATTTGTAAGACTTAGGGATTGTGTACCCATGAGGAGAAACAAACAAAACACCAGCTCCTGGACCGTTTTGCATAAAAGATCCACAAAAGAATATCTTCCAAGTTCTTTCAGTCATATACATAAGATGTTCATCTTGGAAGTCAACTTGAATAGGTACATCATCTTGTAATGGGAAATCAGCCAATTGATCTACTATAGCTTGTCCTTTGATTGCCTTATGCTCAATGTACTCTATATCAAACTCTGAAAGTATCATCATCCATTTAGCAAGTCTACATGTGAGGGTAGCATTACTCGGAAAATATTTGAGTGGATCTATTTTGGCTATGAGGTGTATAGTGTGCGCAAGCATGTAATGTTGCAACTTTTGAGAAGCAAACACAAAAACAAGGCAAGATTTCTCAATGCTAGTGTAATTAACCTCATATGAAAAAAGAGTACGACTGATGTAGTATATTGCTTTTTCTTTCCCATTTTCATCAAGTTGAGCTAGTAATGCCCCCAAGGAAGATTCGGTCACTGAAATGTATAGAATAAGTGGTTTCCCAAGGATATGAGGCATTAAAATAGGAGTATTTTCCAAGTACTTCTTGATTTGATCTATGCTCTTTTGACAATCCTCATTCCAAATACATTTGACACCTTTATGTAAGTTCTTATTAAAGGGTTGAGCTCTATCTGCCAATTGTGAAATAAATCTCCTTATAGATTGAAGACGTCCCTGAAGACTCCTCATTTGACTAATGTTTTTAGGAGGTGGCATGTCTATGATTGCTTGAAATTTTTTAGGGTCAACCTCTATCCCTTTTGCTGAAATAATGAATCCAAGTAATTTTCCAGAGGTGACTCCAAATGCACACTTTTTAGGATTTAATCTTAGCTAAAATTGTTCCATGTGATCTAGAATTACTTCCAAATCATCTAAGTGTGTATTTCTTTGTTTATACTTGGCCAAGGTGTCATCCACATAATCTTCCATATTCTTATGCATCATGTCATGAAAAATAGTTGTCATAGCTCTTTGATAGGTAGCTCCTATATTTTTTAATCCAAAAGGCATAACGTTCCAACAATAGGTACCCCGTGCACAAGTGAATGCAGTCTTTTCTTGATCTTCGGGAGCTATCTTAATTTGATTGTACCCGAAAAAACCATCCATCAAGGAATAAATCTCATAACCCGCAGTCATATCCACTATCATGTCTATATTGGGGAGTGGAAAGTCATCCTTTGGGCATTCTCTATTAAGATCTCTAAAGTCTGTGCAAACTTAAATGGATTTGTCATGTTTGGAAACTGGTACAATGTTTGATATCCATTCAGCATAAGCAATAGCTCTTATGAATTTTTCTCCAAGGAGTTTCTCTAATTCTGCTTTGACTAGAAGAGCTATGTGAGGATGCATCTTTCTCAATTTCTGTTTGACTGGTTTGACATTCGGAGCTATAGATAAGTGATGCATAATAAGATTTATGTCCAATCTCGGCATATTTGAATAATTCCATGCAAAATTGATCTTCTTTCTCTGTAAGAACTTAGTGTAAGTCTCTTTTTCTGTTGGTGACAAGGACTCAGCCAAGTGTACTATTTGTGGAGCCTCATTGTACCCAAATTAACTGATTGTGTTGGCTCAATAAGCATTGAAGATCGATCTTGAAAATAGCTGGGAAGATGATCAAGTACCTCATCCTTAGGCGCTTCAGAGAGGTTTTCACCCTTGGATATGTCATTTCTTTTTACTTTTTTCAGTTCTGACACTGCCACACAGTGGTTTTCACCATCAGAACACCTATTCTTTTTATTTTCTTTTCTCTTTATCTTGTGACTAAGGTACTTGATGTCTGGCTCTGTCATACTAGTAGTCGGTTCGCTAGTGGAAGAGACTACAGGTTCAATGGCATTTAGATAACAAGCTATCTCATAATCATTTTGGAATGTCAAAATCTCAGGTTCTTGATAGCGTTGAGACCAATCAATAAGGTCAAGATGAACAAGAGGCAAGTCAACGACTGGTTCAAGGCTATAAATATGAATGATATTATCACTGGTGACTGAAGAGTTAGAGTCTGTCAAGTATCCCTCGAAGCTACCCAAATCAGAATTCGTCTTAACAAGCGAAGAATCATTCACTAAGGCAAAAAGTGGGTATGTGACTCGTTGGCTACCTCAAGTGGAGAACTAAAAGTGTGAACAACATCAATATCTCTATCAACTGTTGAGGGCTCCAAAAGAGAGTCCCATTCATACTCATTAGAACTGGTATCTAAATTGCGACTAGGATGCTTACACTGTGAAGGCTTGGGACATCATGATGTTGAAGGTCTAGTTCCATCAAAAGTAACATTTTCTCTTTCCATTAAATGAGCAAGATTCTTTCTTTGACGCTCTCTCAGAGGATCCTCTATATTTGATTCTTGTTCTAAAGTTGCAACTAACGCATGGGTGATTGAAATATTTGCATCTCCCCAAAGGAGAGTAGTGGAAGGGACCCAATCTTCACACATATCTTGTTGATTTGTCAAATTAGGTTCATACTCTGGTTCGTCATCACTCTCCAACTTCTCAAAGAGAGGATTGGTATGCTTTTTTCATTTTTCAAATCCTAGGCCAACTGGTTTCTTAGACTTGCGTCCAAATTTAGCATGATCAAGAGGTTCGGACCTAGCATCCAAATTGTGATTAAGAGGGCCATACCCAGAATAGCCCATATTCTTGACAAAAGTATATCCTCTCCCATAAGCTTTAGGAGAAGGAGAGAAATTCTCATTGTGCTTATACTTTTCTTCTCTATAGATCTAGTCTCTAACAAATGTTTCCTCTTTCTCATTTTGAATAGGCACTGATGATTCTATAAATTTGCCAAATAAAGTCATAGCTAAAGAGGAAGGTTTCATTTCTTTTGAAGGTTTTCCATAAGACTGAGGTGAAACTGGTAATGTTGTGAGGGAGTCAAGTTTATACCTGCCATACCAAGGTCTATTGTCTTAAGCTTATCTTTACATTCAGCCAAAGTAGCATCAAAATTGTCTGCTTCTTTATTGAGGGGAACATGAGCCCCTGCTGAAATTGAATTAACAGATAAAGTGTTATCCCCAGGTATACAAATCTCTATTCCATTATAGGGGAACTTAACACATTGATGGTAGGTAGATGACACTACTTGCATGTCATGAATCCATGGTCTACCAAGTAAGATATTATATGCAAGGGGTCTAGCATCAACTATTTGAAACAAAATATCCTTTTGAACAGGGCCAATTCTAACAGGAAGGACAACCAACCTCTTGGAACTTATTTCTGCCTCATCATAGGCTTTGATAGTAATCCTCTTTCGGGTATCAATAACTTCTTCAGAATAACCCAATTCTTTCAAAAGACTAAAAGAACAAATATTAAGCCCAGCACCCCCATCTATCAACACGTGCCTAACATGGGTTCTATGGATCATGACCTCAATATAAAGGGCAAGATTGTGCGGATGGCTCAAAGATTTATCATCATCTTCTGAAAATGTAAGGTAATGAGGGGTAGCAATGTGATTAACCATATTCTAGAATTGATCAATATCTAAGTTGTTGGGGACATTTTCCATACGCAAAGCATCCTAAAGGATTTTTTTATGTCTTGGGGACAAATCTAAAAGCTCGAAGATCAAAATCTGAGTGGGTGTTCTTTGTAACTGATCAACAAGATTGTAGTTTGATTTAGGATTGATAGCTGGCTTCAAGGTAACAGGTTTAGATGCCACTTGCTTAGGTTTACTGGATTGACTGGAATTGGGTCCTTTAATGACAACAAGACCTTGACGTCGGGTAACAACATTAAGGGCTTGAGATGACCTTCTAGAGTTGGGACCCCTTAGCACCACAACAGGTTCTCTATAAAAAATAGGAGGGAGTCTTCATCTAGATCATAACCATAAGGATCTCTTCCACTCATCATGTTAACATTTTCTTCCACAAATTCAAGCATGTTGATGGTATTCTCTACATCTGTATAAGTATAGTTGACCTCAGCTTTGCCATTCTTAACTTTAGAGGTTTCCCCATTTTCATATTTGGGCAAAGGTTCCTTGAATGCCTTATGATCAGCATTGGTTTTCAACCCAGCTACTGTAAGCTTTCCATTCTCAATGAGATCTTGAATGAGATGCCTGAGTCTCCCACAATTTTCAACATTATGTCCAATACCATTATGAAATATGCAAAAGTCATCCTCTTTCCACCACCATGGTTTTTCTTTAGGTATATGAAAATGTGTTGCATCTAGAGGATGTGCCAAATTGCTATTAATAAGTTTTTGTAAAATATCCCCATATGTCTCACCAAGTTTTGTAAATTAACGTTTTTCAGTCTTAGGTTTACCTTGGTAATTTGGCTTACTTTCTTGTTGAGTGGGTGCATTGAGCTCGGCAGCTTGAACAGTACTAGATAAGTGTAACACAGGTTGATCTTTATTTTGGGAGGAATCCACAACTCCATCGTTAACCACTTGTTTGTTCTTATTCCAATATTGGTTCTTCCCCTTATCTCTATTAGAATTGTTGTTGTTTTGACCATTGTTGTTGTTATTTCCATGTTTAGTC